>JANTPZ010003348.1:0-15617 GCA_025593235.1 Vachellia pachyceras
TTCAAACTTTAAATCAGGTCCTGAAGGTGGCAGTATGGATGGCCGAGCCAAGAAGATCTCTTCATTTCTGTTCCATCCATTTTTGCCCCTGGCTCTCTCTGTTCAACAGACTTTGTTCTTGCAGCCATCAGTTGTAAATATTCACTTTCGAAGATGAGGATCACAGTTTTGTTTTGCCCTACTTCGCCGTAGACAATTTTAACTGAATCAAGAGATTGATTATTATTCGGTACTTGAGAAATGTATGTTATTCAAGTGCTGCGAGTTAGATTCTAGTGATCTCTGAGAGCCGGCCATGTAACTTCTAACTTTCCTCTTCACCCAAGTTGTCTCTTGGGAATGCTTACTCTTTAAGTTAAATCTGGAAGTTTAGATGATAAAAAAAAATAAATTTGAAGGAAAACGTTCAAGGATAATTCATGTCCATGTTCGGGAAATTCAGTTTTTTCTCACTCCCCCTGAAATTTAACAATAATAAAATAAAAATAACTATATAAATGTATCTCATTGTATTGCATTATATGCATTTTTGAAAGAAAATATGTATTTTTAATTAAAATAAAATAGGCACAAAAACCAGTAAAGTGAAGCAAGGATAGCCTGGATTGACCTTGAATCTTGTTCATCTACTGGTTAGGTCCTGGCAAATCATAAGACGAGGCGCCTGCTCTCCATGAAATATCGTAGTCTTGCAAATACATTTGTTGAGTAATATATTCCCTTTCACTAAAAAAAAAAAGTGTTGGCAAGTGTCATTTTTATTTTCTGGGTCCTCATTGATAGTTTTTGAGAGAACAGTTCAACATTTCAATTCCTAATAACTATCATGTTCAAAGTGATTAAGATACTCTAAAGGTCATGCCAGAATCAATTTGAACACACAGGGAACTTCTTTTGAAATTACAATTAAAAGTATCATCACAAGTCACCAAATCTGTTTAACACACGTCACTATTTTTTTGAGATTACAAGTGAATATCAAGTACAATAAGCAATCAAACAGACAAAACACAGAACAATCTCATGTCCATCTTTAAGCAAGGGGTACTACACCATGATTCTAGTGGTTCAAGTAGACAATGATCCTTAGTAACGTCTCAGCACCATCAGTGGCAATCTGACCTGGTGGTATAAGTGACCTAACCTCAGCAATGCCCCTTGCATTCTTGAATTTGCCTGTTCCTCCTGTGACAGACAATTGTGACATGGTGCTCCCGATCTTGTACACTCCATAAAAGTTCAGGCTATCACCATATTCCCCTCCTTCAAACATGGCTGTGAATACCATCATCTGCCTGGTCCCATCAGCTGAACTTGCCACATACACACCTTGAGCCTTCCCAATTGTCTGAGACCCCAACTCAGGCTGAGAGGTCAACAAATCATCAATCACAGTGATTGTGCCAAACCCTAATCCTAGTCCATCACTTCCTAACAGTGGTTGATTACCATTTTGATCGTTGTTAGCTGAGTTTCCTCCAGCAAAAGCAGTTCCAGATAAGCCAGTTCCTAGTGCAACTCCAGAAAATCCATTCACAGTGGGAATGGCACCGTTGGCATTTGGGATTGGAACTGCACCATCTGGAGTTTTGAATCCTATTGCCTCTGCAAAAGGTACTTGGCCATTGTAGATGCTTCCCAACAAGCCCGTCACTGGACGAGCTGTGGGATTGCCTCCTCCAATAATGTCATGCATATATAATTCAATAATTGGCTCTTTCCCAGAGGCTGAAACAGGATCAACTGCTGTTGCTGTTGCTGCCATACTCATGGCCAAATGTGAAAGACCAAGCATTATGGCCAGCAAGGTTGAAGCTGAGGATCCCATTGAAATCTTTTTGTGTTGCCGAGTGTTAGTATGCTTGATTCAGAGAGGAATGTTACTTAGTTGGATGAGATGCAATATGGAATGCTAAGTACTGGATCTTATATAGGAGGCAATTCACTCTGAATGAAATGGAGTGGTTGTGTTGAGATTCAGACATGGATGCGGTGCAAGTGAAGCTGTTGGAAGCAAGAGAAAAAAGTAGACCCATCATGGCTGTAGAGAAATTAGTTAACGAGCGTTTTTTTCTGCTCAGTCGCATGGGAGAAGCTGACATTTTGCTGAGAAGTTCAAGGCTTTGCGAGGTGGGTGCAACTAAACCAAATCCTCATTTGAAAATATTAATTAATTACTAGTTGCTTAATATATAATATAAAAACTGGTTGAGTTTTTATTAGAAAAATTAAGAAAATTAAATACATCACTTAAAAATATTTATATGTATCATTTTTTAAAACTAATTTTTATATATAAATTAATATATAATCTAAATATATACATAAATAAATACTTTTAAATAGGGTATTTAACTTCTTTAATCTCCAAAATAAATTTTAATTGACTCTTACATTAAAAAGAAAAGGTAATAATTAATAGCACCCACCGTTGATGTCAAACAGTCGGAGGCAAGAGTATATCTCCCATCTCCTATCCTGCCATTATATATATTCATACCGGATGAGATTAAACTAAGGTAGGAGCTATTAGACATTTTTTTTAATGGCAGATATTAGACATTACTTTGGCTTGAAGCAAAATACTGGACCATTACAGTTAATTTCTCACGACGAAGTCAACTTCTTTCTAATATCCCAAAATCGAAAGAAATTATAAGACGGACTTTTTTTTTTTTATTTTCTTGTAGTCAGTGTTCGGAAACTTTCAACTTCTTTATGTTTGGCAAATTTATTTGAAATCATGTTTATATAAATTAAAATAAATGGAGAATTGCCCAGAGGTTCTAAGTAAGAAAATGTGTTACAAAATGGTTCCAAAAAGTTATTAATGACAAGTTAAGAATTACCATTTACAAATGAAGCAACTACGATTAATAATCCTTTAGTACCATTTTGCAACACGTTATTTTATTGTGACCACAGTCCAATAACGATTTTTTAGAAGATTTATTATAAGGTTATTTATAAAAATATTGCAAGAGGCTGTCGGTAAGCGCATTGACAATGACAACTATAGAAGTCCAAAAGGTCCCAAGAGTTTTACGATGGATTTGATAATTTATTATGATTAATCGAATAATTAATTATAGGGTAATTATAACTTGTCTTCGTCTGGTCTCTCTTTTTAAACTGAAAACTTCAGTTATTCCTCCGATTTATCTTCTTACAGAGACTCGGTGTCGGACCTGAACTGAAATTCCGATTCCCCAATAGCCAATTTACCATCTTTTTATCGTTGAAGGACCTGGGAACCGCCAAAAGGCAAACAGCAACGAGCTTTTTTTGCTGAGAAACCCTAGACCTCGTAATGTCATTCCTTGAGGAATTTCAAGCCAGTACTCCTCTTCTGTGACTTCGTTATTTTGCTACATGCTTTCGATTCTCTTATTCTTCTGTGTGTAGCAAATTTATCTTTTTACGTTAAATCATATAGTTTCTTAAAATTACGCATTGACACACGAATTCCCCCCTAACAGATTTGGATTCACTTCCCCGTACTCTTCTAAAGAAGTATTCATTGTTACGTGACCTTGATAAGAGTTTACAAGGTATGTTTAATATTTGGATTTATTTTTATTAGGTCTATATCTGTTCTTTCACTTTTGCTGCCTCATATTTGTAGTGCGTCCATTTTAATTTTTCTTCGGTCTTTGTGATCATTGACCTTTTCGGAGTTTAGAAATCAATGTACTAAGTAGAGGAAATGAATTCCTTGAAGAACTCAAATGGGTTGCATTAGCAAGGATAAATAGGAACTCGCCCGTGGTACTATATAGGGATTTTGAAGACCGACTATTAGGTTTGCAGGCACAAATAGAGCTTCACCCTATGAAACATTGGTACTCTTATCTTTGTAGGCTCCACAAAGGGTCGAATTTGTACAAACTTATCTCACTTAAAACAATCCCTGTATCGGTTGCTTGGAACGATTCAGCCATGAAATCATCGGCTGCAATGATTATAGTTCGAAGGCCATCTTTTTTATTGCTTTGTCCTTGAAGTCACCTGGTCTTATGACTTCTATTATGAAATCAATAAAAACAGGGGAACCTCTTTTTGTGTACTTATTATATAATAATTACTGTTATTGCTTATGGTTAGGTTTTCCTTAGAGGAATGGCGTCAATATTTTTTGTTTGAAATTGAATATTCTGTTCATGCACATAGTCTCATAGTATCCATTTTTTTTTAAAAAATCACTGTTCATGTGAAGTTTGTTTTTTTATGTTATACTGTATATTTTGCCTTTCTGCGGTCTTCTGATCATAGTACGCATTTTGATGTATCATGCATGTGAACAGATATTCAAAAGCAAAATGAACAACGTTGTGAACAAGAAATAGAAGATATTAGACGAGGCGTCAAGTCTGGGAATATCACACCTGATACTTCACTTATCAGATTCTCTGATGAAGCACTAGATGAGCAAAAGCACAGCATCAGGATTGCTGATGAAAAAGTTGCCTTGGCAGTGCAGGCATATGATTTGGTACTCACTTAATGTGCACCATCCTTTTCTTTCTATTTGTTTTAATTAGAGGTGCATGCTCTAACAATACAAAGTTACAAGTGGAATCAGACCTATAACATCCCACTTACAGGGAAGCTTACGTACCATTGGGCCACAAGGCCATTGGCACACCATCCTTTTCTTTGATAAGAGATAATAAGGAGTCGTAGTATTATTTTTCTGGGCAGAAGGCAGTTGTGAAAAGCTGCACTTTACCAACTATTATTCTTTCTTAAAAAAATATAAATGTAAAATAAGGCAAGTATATTAATCAATAAATATAAAATAAGCTGCTGTTATGTAAATTATATCTTGATAAAGCAAAGACTACATTGGCAAAGCCTTTTGGTAAAATTAGTCCGAAGAACTTTCTATGCATATTTGAATATTTTATAACCAGCCTTATTCATAATTATCACACAGGTAGATACACATATACAACAGCTTGATCAATATCTGAAGAAGTTTGATGAAGAACTGAGGCGCGGTACTGTGCTTTCTGTTTTTTTTTGTTCAACTTTATACTAAATCATGATAACAACTTGTTCCTCTTGTGTATGTATTAAACATACCATTTGTATCCTGTGACAGAAAGAGAAAATGCTGCAACAACTGGAGTGCCTGCTACAGGTCAAGATGGTAGTACAAAATCTGGAAGGGGTAATGAAAGTGGCAGAGGAGGGCGCAAAAAGTATGTAGTTCTGTGTGAATTTTCCCTGATTTCAATCATGTAGCTTGTCCCTATTAATTTCTGTTCATTTCTCTGTGATTTCATTTCTGTCTGTGACACTTCCGGTTGAGTCTAATATTAAAAAAAAAAAAACTGAGTCTAACAAAAAATTTGAATGATAAGAAAAATGGGATGATCAGGAAATTCTTCTTTGATATATTTGGGTGGCATTAAGAGGGATGATATGGTCTGTGAACGGAAACTGGCAGTGCATGGCCACCATAATAACACGGATTGCAAAATAATTACCTAACATATCTAATCTCAATAACAACAAAGTTATGTAGGACGCGCCAAGCATCAGTTACAGCCGCAGCAGCAGCACCAGAAGCCCAAACTACGACTGCAAACCCAGCTGGCATGGATTTAGATTTACCTGTGGATCCAAATGAACCCACTTACTGTTTTTGTAACCAAGTTAGCTATGGCGAGATGGTTGCATGCGATAATCCCAATGTATGTATTATGCTTTTGTTTCTTTTTTCTTTTTATTCATTACCTGCATTCCTGACATCCACTGACATTCCCTCTGTTTTAACAGTGCAAAATAGAATGGTTTCATTTTGGTTGTGTTGGTCTCAAAGAACAACCCAAGGGAAAATGGTACTGTTCTGATTGTACATCAACAAGAGGTCGCCGTAAAGGAAAATGAGGCTGATAGGAAGTGTATGTGTCCAAATGACAGAGTATATAAGCTTAGGATATTCAGATAGGAAGTTATTTCGATTTATATATGGTGGCCTTGGTCGTTGGAGCTCTGTTTCTGTAGCCAGTATTGTCTAGGAAGACTTGTAGTTACATGTTTTACTTCCAAGTGGCTGCTATATGAGGTCTGCCCTATCGCTCTTGTTAGTCATCCATTGTGTTTCTTCTTGGAGTTAAGGACTGGCTTAAGCTGTTTATCACACGAAATAGGAAATGGAAGAACCGTTAGTAGGATGGTAAACATGGCGAAGTCCAACGTGCAGGCGGACGGGGCTATAAATTTTGATTGTTTCGACAATTGTTGGAATTGCTCTGAGAAGTGTGGAAAATGGATGCTTTTGGGGGGTAGGGTTGAATGAGTTTTCTAGTATGGTATAATGAAGGGGTGTTGTCTATCTCTGCGGACTGCGGCTTCAGCCATTTCTCACATGAATATTTTATAATAAAAAAATTAAAAAGTGATGAGATAATTATGGTTCTGGGTTTATTTAATTTCTTTTAAGTGATAATATTAAGTTGCCATCAAATTAATAAACGAACTAAATGATATATTCATAAATAATAGGACAAGCATGACCTCATCAAATTTATATTATTGGCCATATATCCACAGGATAACATTTTTTCAGGTTGATAATCAATTATGCTGGCAAAAAAAAAAAGTAGTTGTGGTTATTCCTCCATAAATTTCCTTAACCCAAAAATATTTTTACCAAAACATCACAAGCAGACCAACCGTATTTCTTTTTAAATTAACTGTCAAAATTACTGTCTACTAAGTCCTTTACGGCATAACATCTTAACACTCGAAAAATGTCCTCATTTTAATAAAAAAAAAAATTAAAATAAGCGTTGCTTCTCATAAGATAGTCCAAATGTCCAATAACAAAAGCACTGTGCAATTATTAGGGATATTAGGGATAATTCTGTAAAGACATTGTAAATTTACATATCTAGATAGATTGATTTCTTATATTTAAGATTAAAACAAATACCTTTATCAGCTTTTATAATTAAAATAAGAGAGTACTATTTAATTGATATTTTTCATATTTTTTTCAAATTACATTATGCATGTACATCAAGATTATATTTAATTGTGAACTAAATCCTTTAATATCTAAATATTATTTTTATATTAAGGATTAAAGTTAGTAATGCTTTTATTTAATCACACTCCACATGTTGAATCCTTTTGCCTCATTTTAAGCCAAACTTTTGCTATTGTTATTATATGGATAGAGTTTACTCCCTTAGATTTCACTTAATGATATTTAAAAAAGATATATATATATATATAGAATGTTCGCTCTGTATTGAATAACATGCATAACAATATTCTTAGTTTAAAATTAAATTTCTAATCACCCTGAAAAGGAAAATCAAACAAAAGTATATACACATGAAAGGCCTTGAGACAAATTTACAGTGGACGACTTTCGGAAATAAGAAGAAAGAAACCGAAAGATATAGGGAAAAAATCATAATCAATCTAACGTCCAATCCATTGTCAGCCATAAAAGAATATGATTTCTTCCACGGACAAGTCTTTCATAATAAAGAAATCATCAACATGACATATATCCACAAAATAAAGAAATTTTATTGTGGAATTAAAAATATGTTGATCACTGTTTTCAAATCAAATTATTAGCTTAAATGATCATAAATGGGAAGAATGGAAGATCATATGGCCAGAGAACTATAGAATGAAGTGCTCATTTTCTTGCAAAATTACAAAAATATCACCAATCATTTCCTCCAGAGGTAACAAATCTCACGAAGATTTTTGTTTTCGGCCTAAGCTAGAAAATGTTTCTTCTTAAACTCTATCAAACAAATGTTCACCCATAATTCAATTGTCATTACGAACACACTATAGTAAATTATAGTCTGACTCTTAACACTCCTATCGTAAGTGGCATTTGAGTTAGACAACGCCGAAGCTGCATAAAACAAATCATTTCTTGCGGTGAGGATAAAATGCGATAGTGTACATCCGTATAATTGCGCAATGACATGAACAAATCCAATTAATATGGAGTATATGTACATATATTTTCCATATCTTCCAATAAAGTCTCAGATCAGGTCTGAGCATTGAAGTCAACAAAAACAATCAAAATAACCCCCAGGGGGATGGAACAAATGTGCCAAAGTAAGAATGATAGAATTTTTTTTAAAAAAAGGACAAAAATTCCCTGCCATCCTCTCTTTCAAGAGAAAGCGTGTAATAGGCAACTGATTAAATGGTTGGCCATAATCCTTAAAGATCTGAGACAACCGTACATAGAAATGAATGTTGAAAAGAAAATTTCAGTTTTCCTTTTGCAAAGTAGGTATCCATTGTCAATGTTCTCTAACATTATGCTTTCGACTTCTGAAACTTGAGCCTTAACTTTTATTAACTTTTCAATCTATTCAGCATGATCAATAATATATTTCATGTGCTCTTTCATTACCAGTCTGCAAATATGCACAAATATTATTGCCTATCTTTGCAGTGACATATCAACCAAAGATTTAGTACTATATATATGAGCATACCCAAATTCCTTGCCAAGTTTAACTTCAATTCTAACTCGGCTCCTGCAAAGACCAATTTCTGCCCCAAAACTTGCCCAACACCTTATTCTGCTGCAAACTCAATGAGAGCAGTGCCACAGAAGAACCTTTTGTCTCCAACATGATGAGGAAGCTTGACACTGTTAACCTGAAATGAGAAAAGCAACAGATACTTACTGTTCTTGCTTATGGAAATGATGGTACGTACTACAAAATTGACTTTGTAGTGCAATCAGCCAGAGTTTCTCTTAACAGCAGCAGCCAAAAAAATAGCAATAATCTGACATATTTAAAGATTAGCATTAAAATGAATGCAAACTGGATTTTATAACCACCATTGAGAGTATTATCTTAAATCCTTGACAAGGGATTTAATAAACTTCCTTATGCTAATTTTGCACTGCAGCTACAACTTAAGTGCAAAAATGTAAGTAATCTAGACGCTGTTGTAACCTTTGCAGATTGACCAAAGAATGCCTCTATGTCTTCTTGCTTCACATCATATTCAAATGGCGATGCAACTATTGTTCTAATGTCCACCTGCTCAATTACCTCTTCTGGTTTCAGAAGTTCAGTTGTCCTGCCAACCTTTTTACATGAAACATGAAAGTAGAATAAATAAATCAATAGGTGAGAATTCATTCAAAATAGATTTAGCAACAGCAGAGCACTGTCATACAGTACCATGGGCCCCCTCCCCAAACAAAAAATAACAAAGGAGGCATCAACTATAACTATGCAGAAGAAACAGATATAAATTTGGATGTTGAAATGTTAATCTTCAGTTGATCATCTCATGACTGTAAGAAATAAAGGGGAAAGAAAACCATGATGTTTTGCAGCTTTTAGTAACAAATAAGGAAAAAACCACGCACCTCCATCAAGCTCGTGTCAATAGATACCATGTTAATCAAGATTACTCACTTACAAAAGAGAAAAGCAATAACAATACAAACAGAGATGAACACGGAAGTTCGCCAGAATTCCTTGCAACCATCCTGCACAGACTAAATTGATCACGCATTTTTATTGAATTGTAAGAAGGCCGGTACAAACTTCACAACCAAAATAGACAATGTTTCCTTATTTGAAATTGAAGGTGATGGAACATGGATGGAATTTAGAAAGACAGCAACTCACAGAAGTAGCAATATACCAGAAACATAAAGCAGACATAATAGAAGAAAGAATAAGCTACAGGGCTATCAAATTTCAATACATGCACTAAAAGAAGCAAAATGACACAACACCCGTTAATGCAAAAAACTAACGGATAAAGACTGATCATATCAAGCTTTTGAGAGGCTATAATCTCTCCAAGTCGCCACTTGAGCTCTTCACAACCCCCTTACCACCATTACCTTTCTTCTCCACTACTTTCACACGACTTCCCACTAGCCGTTAACGGACCTCTCCTAGAGCAAGTCTTTTGGGAATGGATTAACAATTGGGCCAGCAGGCCCTTCAGAATACTTATGTTTCTCGACCGTCAATGGGGGCACTTTAGGATTGAGGAGAATGGTTGAGAAGGAGACCAAAAACAGAGATGTCGTGAGTCAAATCACTAATAGAACAACAAAACTTAATCAGACCTTAGCATCCAAACTCTATTCCTCTGTATTTCAGTAATCTCATGAACAGTTAACAAAATTGAGAACCCATAAAAGTAAACAAAACACCGCAAGGAAAATCAATCCACAGCTAAATTAACCCGAAAAAAGAAATCTTGGCGCCATGGAAACAGCTTCTAGACACTTCAAGATTAGATCCATTAGTTAAATAAGCAATTCAAGTTCGTCATTTTAGTTCAGGGAAGCTAGAACAGACAAGCCATAGAGATCAGAGATCAGCGAAAATATATCAGAGTAATTTAGACGTACCGTAACCATCCTCGAGGAGAAAATTGAAAGTATGGTGATCGCAATTGTAGGTGAACTTGTTGTTGGAGGAGGGTAGTTTCTGAAGACAGTAGTAAGCAGCAATCGCCGGGAAGTTCCCAGTGAACTCAGTGTACTCTGCCAACACCATGGTCTCCCGAGCCACGAAGCTGTATATAAACGATTCCTGACTCATTGCTCTGGGAGTCAGGAATCATTTATATAAACACACACAAACACAAAAAAAAAAAAAACCTTGATCTTAACGGCTAGTGGGAAGTGGAAGAGAAAGAAACAAACCTTGATCTTAAATCGACTTTTGGGGATATCGTCGGCACACTCGCAACAGACTTGGTATAAAGAATCAGCAGCAATGCCACTATCTCTCCACATCCCAGATCACTAAAATATCTCTCAACAAAACACCACAACCGTAAATCGATGCTTTCCAAATCTAAGTATCCTTACCAGCACTCAGAAGCTGGATACGATGGACAAACTCAGCAGCGATATACAGTAGAGATTCATAATCAGTCAATTACCTTCTGAAGAGAGAATGAGGGCTGAGACGCATGCGAAACAGAAGAAAAGCCGAAGCTCAGACACGACCTGAGGCCAGCTGTAGGATTCTCTCTGTAAAAGTGACAGCACGGGAAGGAGACAAGCTTCTGGTGAAAGTGACAGCACGGGAAGGAGATAAACCGAGATTCAAATTCAAATTCAAATTTTGAATATGAAGACAAGCCAACTCGAAGGAAGACAAGCCATTGCATCATACACGTAGCCCAAAAATGCTTATGAACAGTGATATGGAAGATTTTTATAATATAGACAGATTCCATTGAAATCTATGGTACAATCCTAACTAGTGGTCTTGAGTCAAAACAAAAAATCATCAATAATAAAACTTTAACAAGTAGAACAATGTAATTGAATTTCACTAAACCAAATAATTATAGAAGATAAAAACATGACTTGCTAAATGATAAAAACATAAGGATACATATACCATAACATAAATCGAAATTAGAAAAAACAAACGGTTGCAAATGTTAATAGCAGTTAAATCCCAAGAAAAGTTGTTGAAAGATTAGTTATAAAAATTTAAGCAATTGCAAATAAGAGAGTTTTAGTTTCGAACGAGGTCACTTTCAATTACCGGCAAGGCAGTAACTGAAACTTTAATAATTACATTGTTTGAACCAATATTTGCAACTGATATTTCAACAAGATCTTTTGGGACTTGTCTGTTTTTTGAATTGAAACCTTTGAACTCATAACTAATCAAGCGCGATCAACAACACTGAAATTGTCCCATTGTAGCCCAATTTCATCACCACCATTCAAACTCCTTCTGATAAAGTCTTTATTCCAAGCTCCTGTGATAATATAACTACCCTTCTTCTTCTAAACCAGTTGGTACAAGTAATTTAATCTATATTTACAACATAAATTATATGAATTTGAGAGATTTTTAAGTAATTTAATCTATATTTTTAACACTTTTTTGCTTCAATCAAGTTTTTTATGCCTCAGTTTAAATAAATTACTTTATGTGAAAAATATTTAACAAATAACCATTTACAAAAATAAAAAATTAAATTTAAGGAAAAGAAAATTTTCACATCCTCCCAAGAGTGGCGGCTTGCCTTTTCCCTTCTTTCTTTATTTGTAAACTGCAAACAAATTAAGTATTTAGTATAATGTTAAATTGGTTAATGAAATTTAGTTTAATATAAGTTTTAATTAAAGAAATATTTTTAGAATCATTTTAGAATATTTTCCATGGTGTTAAGAGTTTGAACCTAAATGCATGTTTCCCACATAAAGTCAATTTAATTAGGATTTGATTTTTTATTCAGGCGTTTATTTAAAAACAGACGCACACAAGGTTTAAGTACCCCATGAAATCCATGCGCAAGACATTGTTGACAACTTACGTTGTAATCCAAACGATGTAACTTGTAAGGAGCAAACTATGAGAGGGCAGCGGCCAAATTCTCCAACCGGCCTCTTTGAATTGAGATGATTTCAAAATAACACAATGTCTTATATCGTTCCAAAAACCGGAATTTTTCCTGCCTACGTCCTCATCTCTCGGATTCTCACTATGATTACATCAAAGCCTTCACAAAACAATGGAAGAAAAACCAAATGGGGCTTCGCACCAATCACTGATTCATGATTCGACTCAATAGTCCATGCCACCCATGCCACCACCCATTGGAGAAACTTCCTTTTCATCCTTTGGGAGTTCGGACACTACTGCTTCAGTTGTTGTCATCAAAGATGACACACTGAACCCAAATAAAAAAAAATGATATGGTTAACACGAGGAAATGACATACATGTAATACGGGTATTAACAAGGGAAAATCATAGCATCCTACCTGGCAGCATCAACCAAGGCGGTCCTAATAACCTTCAATGGATCTATGATTCCAGCTTTAACCATATCAACATATTCACCTGATAATGAAGGAACAGTGGAATCAGAAAAGCACAGGAAGAGATGTGACCTTGAAGTGGAAAATAAGCATGATTAGGGGGAGCAAAAAACACAGACCTTTGGCAGCATCGTACCCAAGATCAGGGTTATCTTGTTCCAAGAGCTTGCCAACAACAACAGCACCCTCAACTCCTGCATTGGATGCTATTGTGTGCACTGGTGTCTGCATTGATTGTTAAAATGGTAACAAAAGAATGAGCAACCTCAAGTTTCAACTATACTTGATGTTGAAGACAAACCTGATATGATGTAGAAGAACGATGAAAATTGATTTAGGCATTCTATTTTATATTTGATCAAGCGAGCTCATGCCATCACAGAATGAACCCATGTGTCCTTTCCTTGTTACCAAGAGGTGCTTGCCCAACAGCAAATTGCTATCAGCGCAGTAATTTTTTATTTCACTAAAAAGGACTTGCCTTAAGAGCATTTTGGATGATCTGGACGCCTATCTTCTGATCAAAGTTAGCAGTTTGCAGCTTGTCCAATTCTTTTGATGCATAAAGAAGTGCAACACCACCTCCTGCAAAAACAAGGGAAATAAATGAGCTAAGGTTAAGATAGGGGGCTTTAAATTTAAAACTAACAACCCAATCAGCCAGTCAAAAATGAAAACATACCTGGTACTATACCCTCTTCCACTGCTGCTTTAGTTGCGTTTAAGGCATCAGTCACTCTATCCTTCTTTTCACCAACTTCAGCCTCACTGGCTCCTCCAATCTGTTAAAAAGAGGCTCACAATATTAACCTTAGCATTCCTCCTAAGGACGTTTACTAGGAGAAAGATTGTCTGACCAAACAAGAGGGGTGAACTTGAGTAAGCTACCTTAAGCACTGCAACACCACCAGAAAGCTTCGCCAATCTTTCCTGCAACTTCTCCTTGTCATAATCTGAAGTGCTATTCTCAATGGCTGACCTGATCTGTTTGTCAAGATACATCACAATAATGATGTCAGGAACAAAAATGCCCAAACTTTGCAAATCTTTGGATAAATAACCTTATATGGGCAGATTATAAAACAAATACAAAAGAGTAAACAAACCTGCTCACATCTTTCCTCAATTCCCTTCTTGTCACCGGCTCCATCAAGAATGACAGTGTCATCCTTGGAAATTGTCACCTGAAGCAGCAAGGTCTCAAATTAGTGATCCACATTGATCCATGCAAGGGAAAAGGAGAATTCATTCCAGTTTGTTTGATGCTTATAGGCAAACAGCCTTAGAGAGAAGTTGGTTCTCTATCTGAACCATCCAAAACGTTTATCAATAGATGGCACAAAGACACATTCAAGTTAAAATCTTTCCTCAACAAAGCTTACCTACCTTTTTACAAGAGCCAAGCATATCCAGATCAACTTTTTCAAGATTCAAGCCAAGTTCTTCAGTTATAAGCTAACACAAGACAAGAAAATTACATCATTCATATGCTCAGAAGATCAGATTCAATCTAGCACTAACCAATAGCAGAACAGAAAACTTACTTCACCTCCTGTGAGGACTGCAAGGTCCTGAAGATTTGCTTTTCTATTCTCACCAAAACCAGGAGCCTTAATGGCACATACCTATGAAGAGCACCAGATGTCACATTGAATCAGCAAGAAAATAAAGGGTAAAAATTCCAAGATATCTAAGACCATAAGAATAGCTACAAGCATTAGCAGAACAAACCTTGATACCAGCACGAAGCTTATTTAGAATGAGAGTGGCCAAAGCTTCACTCTCTACATCCTCGGCAACAATTAATAGAGGTCTTTGTCTCTGAAGTTAGACAAGTGTTAGTCATCATTTAAAGTTTCATAGTCAATACCAATGAAACTAAGTAAATAATGATCACCTTTAGAGCTAACTCCAATACTTTCACCACAGCATTGATGCTCGAGATTTTCTTCTCATGGATTAGAACAAGGGGATCTTCAAGTTCCTATTGCACATGCAATTGCAGGGTTAAGCATGAATTGAATGGTGTTGGCAAGTATGGTGCTGCCACAAGGAATCTAAACAAGCCATTCCTGTGGCCAAATTCGGAAGATCATTAATGCAGTACAGAACTAGAGAGAGGACATACACATTTCTGATTCTTCTGGTTTGTTATAAAATAAGGAGATATATAGCCCCTGTCTAGCTTCATCCCTTCAACAACTTCCAATTCATTATACAGAGTCTTGCCATCCTGAGACAGTTCAAAAGTTGTTAGCTCCCACCACATGCACAAACGTGTAGTGAATAGATTACTACCGCCAAAACCCTCCAAGAGAAAGGGTAAATAAAGAGGAGGCTCCAAAATGGACCCTAAAGGTGTGGCTACAGCAAGGCCAAATCACACGAAAACAGCAAAACCTCAAAGAATATGAAGAATACTAGTTAGTAAGAAAAGAAAATTGCAACACAACTTACTGAGATTGTGATTACTCCCTCTTTGCCCACTTTCTCCATAGCCCTTGCAATTAACTCACCAATTTCTCTCTCCCCATTAGCTGAAATAGTCCCTACCTATAATTTAAATAAAGGAAATTAAAATTTAAACTTAAAATTATTGAAAAAACCACAGTCACTGCTTCAATAAGAATGAGACTATAAAAAGAAAATTCCCAGACCTGCGCAATTTCTTCAGATGTGCTAATCATCCGGGCTCTGCTTTTCAAATTTGTCACCACAGCATCAACTGCCATGGTGATACCACGCCTCAGATCCATTGCATTCATTCCAGCTGCAACTGA
>JANTPZ010003349.1:0-16937 GCA_025593235.1 Vachellia pachyceras
AAAAAGCTTATCTACTCTCCATAAGCACTTTTAACAGTGTTTTTCCGTAACACGAAATAATCTCATCCACATATTTATCTCAACTTACGTAAAAGTACTTCTCTACCACGTTCTCAAACGGACTAATTACTTATTAGTGCATGAACGAAATGAATTTAATCATGAAAAAAGAAATAGACTAGAGGGGGGAAAATAAGGGTGACTATCATAACGTTGAATCAAACAGTTGAAGGGATGAGATGAGCATGTGACATAGTGATGGGTGTCCCAGCTTCTCCTCTCCTTCTGAAAGTAACAATTCAGCATCCAAATTAATAGATATAGTGATTGGTGATAATAAGCCCATTTTCTCCTCTCTTTCACCGATCCATCCAAAATATTTGAGATGTTTGGCAACATATTTGCCTCAAATATACGTTCAACAGTGTTTTTCGTAAAATGAGACAATCAATCTCTTTCACATATTTACCTCGACTTGTGTAAAAGTAATTTTCTTTGTCATCCGTAACACTCCATGATTTTAATTAATTACCTGCTCCCTCATATTAGTATAAACTTAATGATTACCTACACACACACATGCATATAAACATGTAAATTCGAGTTTTGATATTCCGAGGTAAGATATGATGTTAAAGTTTTCATATTGTGTGTGTGTAGAGAGAGAGAGAGAGATTATGAGTAATGGGATTTCATTTGATTTTTGTGCAGAGAAGATATATAGCGTTTTGGAATTTGAGTGGTGGGACTCATGAGAGGATATGTTCCGTTGCAAATAAAGATGACGAGCTCGATCATCACCTAACATGTACGATTAAGAAAAATGGATTAAAAAGAAATAATATCGATGTGATGGCAACTGATGGATCTGGAATCTTGAATGGCTTGTTTCTAAATTTAATTAAGCTTAACTTCCTCATCCGAATCTGGAATCTCGGGTTCAAAACACACAAGGGAATGACGACAACATGCAAGTTTACGTGACAACGACTTCACTAATCCTGAACGCCTCAGACCTTAGACACCACATACACAGATTTCTTTTAAATGTTTGACTAAATGATACTTTTAATCTTTTATATTTTACGTCAGATTTTATTATGAAGTATATAAATGAAAAAAATTTAATAACCAATCTTACAATAAGTGGCCGTATACGATTGCATGTGTTTAATGTAAAAAATGATATTAGTATTTATATTGCTCAATTGTGATAGATCTTTAGGTAATTTTCCTTGCTTGATAACTACAAGGCACAAAAGCCTAGCGTAGGATGCTTGTTTGCTTCGATGGTTCCAATTGAAGCAAGAGTTATATTGTGGGTCCCTGAAGGTCCGGTCACGGTGAAATCAGTGGCCCACTCCAGAATTTCAGGTCCATAAAAATGAAACAATCTGAGAGTCACGGTCAAAGTGGCCATGACTTACAGTGCCATAGAGCGCAAGTACATTCGACGGGCACAGCCGGCTATTCCTGAGAAACCTCCAAATTTGTAGTGGGCCCTTGTAGGCCCTGGCCCAAGTTCGAGCTCGTCGATTGATTGGTTCGTTTGCTTTTTCTCGTGGGTCCCACGGGGTCCCTAACTTTTTCCTGGACCGCTCAATGTGCTGCCTGATATTATTAATGCCCCTCCCTCATTAATTGCCTCACTTAAGTGGGATTAGCTGTTTGACCTAATCACAAAGTTCATAATTATTACGGAATCACCACTGCCACTTGCATCAGAGATTCAATGTTATCATCGTTGTTTTGAACCTTCCCATGTCCGAAGCTTTTTTATTTGTTTCGTTTCCTTTTATAAAGTTGTAACTGTAAATGTCACAGCCGTTGGGCCAACCAACACTGACAGTACAACATATCGATTATCAATTAAGAAAATGGTGCAAAAATATAAATAGAATTTTTAAAATAGCGCAAAACAAGAAGTGGGCCCCGGATGAGCAGGAATCGCACACGTGGTAGGTGATGAGAGGTTACTTACCCAGATAGCGAAATGGTTGATGTGGCCACGTGGAGTGTGGGGGGTGGTCGTGAACGTCCTCCAAAAATGGCAGTGCCTCAGTCCAAGCCCAATGAATACATTGCAAAAATGCACCCGGATTCTCATTTTCTGTAATTAATCCACTTTGGATATTTACTTATTCTTACTTCCTCAATCCTCACATATTCCTTCATCATTTTAAGATCCGATTTATTTTATCTCACCCCCCATTATGACCCAACATTAATTTATTTAACCTATTATTCAACATATATTAGAAAGTAAATAATTTTTTTGCTATTCACAAGTTAATTTGATGCCAAATGCTTAACAAAAATTCCTAACTGATTAACCAAACGCTTTTAACTAATCATTTTTATTGCCGAGAGTTTTAAAATTTTACATAAAACAACTAACTAACTAATTTTTTTAACTTATCTGAAAACATAAAAAAAACAAAATATGTATTACTTGCAATTTTTGAGCCGTTAACCTATTGGTCAATCAGACAAAAATTTGCACATTTATTTCGAATTAAAAAATGGAACATCTCCATCAATGAAATTGTTTGAACGAGCCTACCATTGTACAGTACAGCGTCCACTTCTTGTTGCAGTTTTTTTCACTTTGCAGAGCAATAATAAATAGAATTGGACGAAATGCAGAGAAAATGAACCTCAAATTCAAATGAAATTCAGATGGTGGAACCGGGCCTCCAAGACAAAAATTCTATATATGCACGTCCAATCTTCTCCCTTCTGCTTATGTCCAAGCCTCCAATGGCGCTGCAATTCTAATTTCGGCAAGCTCAACGGCACCACACCATTCCGCCACCGTCCATGGCCAAGGGTCGTAAATTGACTACTAGCCAAAGCGAGCGCTTCTTGGGAACCTACGCCAACGCTCACACCCATGGCTTTAACTCCTCTGACTCATCCGAGCTCGGAGAAGCCGACGTCTGGTCAGCGGTGGATGACGCCAGCGAGAGCACGGCCGATGCTTCTTACATGGATTGGGAACCACGTGCAGACTCGGAGATCAACGGCAGCAGCTCTACGAGGAGCAGGCGGCGAATCCCCACCCACCAAGTCGGCGGTTTGTCCCTGGCGTTAGAAGACTCGGCAGATGATAATGCGACGACTTCGACGATGATTGTGCATCAATATCAGGGGCATCACAGAGTGGCATCGCCGCGCAGCCACCACATGTCGTCGTCGGCGCCGGTGAACGTCCCGGATTGGAGTAAGATACTGCGAGTCAATTCGGTGGAGTCCATGCATGAGGTGGACGACGGTTCCGACGACGAGAACGAATCGGAGATGGTCCCACCGCACGAGTACTTGGCGCGTGAGTATGCACGGAGCCGGAAGATGGCGGCAAACTCGGTCTTTGAGGGAGTCGGGCGAACGTTGAAGGGGCGTGACATGAGGCGGGTTCGCGATGCAGTGTGGAGTCAAACCGGGTACGATGGCTAGCTAACGACGGTTCAGACCGCCGGTTTGGAAGTAGTCATATGTTTTTTTTTGGGGCCTTTAGGGTGGGGTGGGTGAGTTTTGTCATTTGTGGGCGATGATTCGGTTGAGTTGACTCAGTTTCAGAGAACACACTCAGCTTCGAGTGAGCCTGAGATGCATAAATTGGGAAATGGCAATTTTATTATTCTCATTAATTATTAATTATGTCCCAATTGGCCTTAGTTAAATTTAGTAGAATATTCCTCTTCTATTTATGGTTATTTCTCGGCCTGGAAAAATTATGTTTATTTCTTATTGTAGTATGAAACTCAAACTATGAAGCAGCATATAGATTTATAGCTGTATCAGTTTGGGGAGGTATTTGATATTTGTTATTTTTTTACCCACACACACAACATATATATATATAATATTTAACTTTTAAATTTTGCCAGTAATACGTTAGTTGTTGTTATTATTATTATCAACATCATGATAAAATTATCAACATCATTATCTTTAGATGTATGTCATAAACACTAAAATGTTATTACATTTTTTTAATGTCGTACAGTTTTTGTTTTTATTTTAATGTTCTATATGAAAAAATCGAACGTCTTCAACAAATATCATTAATTAAAAATGGTTAGGAATTAGCTGAGGACGAGCTCGTAATTAAAGGTTATTTTTTACTCATCCTACTGGTCAGGAATTAGATTTAGGGCCCACTTAAAAATCCGTTTGAGAATAACTTTTACGGATTTCGAGGTAAAACTTATGTTTTAGATAATAGATTTTTGAGAATATCTTTTATGAATTTTGAGGCAAAATTTATATTTCAAAGCCTAGGTTTTAAAAAATTGTGTTTGTAAAGTTATTGGTTTTTACGCAGTTCGAGACAAAACGTATGTATGAAAAAGAAAATTTCTTAGGAGATAATGTATGATTTGATAAGAAAATAACTTTTTCAAAACCTAAGTTTTGAACCAAAGTTTTGTATCCATGATAACTTTTTAAAAGAAAAATGTGTGCTTGAACAAAATTTAGATTTTTATCAAAACCTAAGTTTTGTATAGAATTCCAAACAAGCTCTTAGTCTAGTGGCTTTCTATGAAATGATCCCTTGGGGGGTATATTTGTGTCCTTTATCTATTTACGGATAAAAATTGAAGACGAAGACAGTGAGTTATTAAAAAAGAAATTAACCAGAAAATCGTATTAAAAAATGAATCTAAATGACTATAAGTTTGAAAGAACAGGATTGATGGAGTGGAGACAAAATACAAAAACAAGTGAAGGATTGAAAGCGCCTAGTTTGGGTGGTTGGCATGAAAGTGATGAGAACCACATCAATTCCCGCTCAGGAATGAATAAAGATAGATGTTATACTATGTACTGATTAATCTGTGAAGAGGGTAAAGATAATTTTTTTCAAAAAAATAAATAATTTGTAAAATAGAGGGTTTTTTTTTTACCTTAAAAATAGAGGGTTGTTGAGTCGTGGAAGTTAAAGATTCCATCTAAATAATAATAGTAAGTACTTTGTTGGTAACATATGATTTTTTTTGACTTTGCTGAAAATGAGTGAAGGAATGAATAAATGGAAGACCTGATTTGTTTCTAGTGTGGCTGACATACGCACTTTATACATCCATCTAATGGATGAGAAGGTTTCTTATATCTTTAACTATCCTTTTTTTAATTTTATTTGCTCACATACCTTGGACATGATAAAATGGCTATTCATTTGTTTCCTTTTAAAAAAAATACTTCATTTAATCTTCAACATAACAATTAGTTATTTGTTTTGGCATGTCATAAAACATAATTAAGTAAATTACCAAATTATAACACATATTTTACAATACTTATGTTTATGGGCGGACCCATGTTATCGTGAGGGGATGCAGCCACACCTCCTGACTTCCAGAAAATTATGTGTATATTAGTACTATGTGATTTATTTTACACTCACTCATTTGCTAATTTTGAACCCATTAAATTTTTTCTTAAAATTTTCTCAAAATATATTAAGAATAAGTCACACTTATATTAAACTAACTATTAAGAAAATAACTTGCATCCCTGAGTCAGGATCCTGGATCTTACGTGCATCATTAAAACCTATATCAATTTCCGAAGTTTGGTTTTTGAAGGGGTTTTTTTTTGGTAGTTGTAGCACTTGAAGAAGATGATGATGATGATTCTTTGATTCTTCATTGGCTCTGAATTGAAATTTCTTGTCCTTAAATTCCAAATTGAGTGGACAAAAACAGAGAGTGGTCCACGTTCCAGTGAGAGAGAGTGACATGCTGCTTTTAATGGAATAACACCACGATGGTGCCATGGAATTGACACCAAATATTATATATATAATTTTCACAAATTATAATTTGTGTAATTAGAAAAAAAAAGAAATCCTAATCTGTATAGTTCATAGACAATCTAATTGGTATCATGTTTTACATTGAAATTTCCATTCTTTCAATCCCTCCATACATACATTTCATGTGGTTTTATGCGAGTTTTAGAATTTTACGTTATTGTATGCAATATTTACACATGCAAGAAAAAAATTCCTCAGTAGTAAAATAACTTCAATTTATTAAAATATAAATAAATTTTTTTGCATAAATATCAATTTTAAATCTTATGGATACGAAATTCATTTTATTAAAATATAAATAAATTTTGTATGAATCCATGCTTCTTATTAGAGATTTTGTTTAAATATACAGCAAAAAGAGTAATTATTTGAACAATATAACTTTGACTTAATTATAACTCAATCTCTAAATCAAACACATAGAGACTGAGTTATACAAAAAAAAATATCTTTAATCACTTCAAACACAGAGAGACTGAATTATACAAAAAAAAAAGGTTCAATGATTAAAATTTAACCAAATTAACACAATTAAGATTAAACTCATGAATTACATTTTAACCGATTTAAAATAATAGGGATGATTAATTAATTTTTGCAATATATAACAAGTGCAACAAGACAAGACTTGAAAGAGGAGGTGAAGAAATATTGAAAGGCTGAAGAAATGGGTAATGGAGGAACCTTTTTTTCGTGAAAATGACAGAAACTATTTTATACGTTGGAGTCACATGCCCAGCTAATTAAAGATAGTGAAATCAATTCTCCGTACTCAATATATATATATTTATCTTTTTTAAAAAAATATCAATCTATTTTATTTTTTGTTACATGATTTTCATTTTTGGTTGAATTTCTTTACGTCGATTTATAAAAAATACTTATTTCTTAAAACAAAAATGATATATAACAGTGAATTTCAGTTAAATTGTTGCTTGTGTAATAATATCAATCCATTTCACTTTTTGTGTGTCTTTGAAAACTCTGTTGGGAGAAAGGAGTTTTGTTAGGAGAAATGAATTTACGGATTTCTATATGGTTTTGTGGATTTCAATATGTTTTTACAGATTTTAAAATAGTTTTGTCTCAACTTGCGTGCGACGTTGGAAGAACGAAGTTTCCAAATAAACACGCATATGATTTTTATTTTCCGGTCTCTATTTCTTTCCGTAATTTTCTAAAAAAGACCTAATGTTTACAACAAAAATGATCTAGAATGGTGGATTTCAGCTAAATTGTTTTTTATGTAACACTAAACTATCAGTTTTTGTCTCTCTAAACAATAATAAAACAGAAAATAGGGTATATAGGCCAATAAAAATTCCATAATCAGGACTCTAAAAAATATAATTTAGCTAAAAGACAAGATTTTGCACTAAGGTTTATTTATTTTTTTCTTGGGGGCGAGGAAAAGTTTTGGTCCATCCATTCTGAATGCATAACATGTAGAGGTCATAATTAGGGTTCCCAAAGTACTGATCATAAAAGGCAAACGCTTTAAGGCTTGTTTGGATAGTCCATTGGGAGAACGGATACAGATTTTGAGGTAAATATATGAGAGAAATTTTGTCTCGGTAAACGCAGAAATGGACTTTGGTTGCCCAAACGGGCTAACCAAACAAGCCTTTAGATTTAGGAATCATTTTTTTTAATTCCCACTTACAAAAGAATTCACGTTCCTTGCTCAATCCTCTGGTACTTTCATCTAATCCTTTCACAATCTCAGGGATGGAAATGGGTTGGACCCGCGACCAGTCTAACCTTGGCGGATTCGGGTTGGTAAAATGCTAACCTGCCCCGATCAGCTAGCAAGTTGGCTGCCGTTTTATTTTTTTATTTTTTTTATCTTAACATTTTTTACAAAGAAAAAAGTAATATAAAACTCTATTTTTAAGAATTTATTGAAAACCTATTGATGATATTGAAAAGAGAATCATGTAAATATACTATCTCATGAAAAACTTGATAACAAAATGAAAAAAGGAATTTATTTTTATTTTTGTTAGCCGCGTTCTCCCATCCCTAGTTCACATTGGGAAATTAAGTACAATTTTTCATTTACTTTTCTTTTATTCTCAAATAATTTAGTTGTCAATCCTTTATTTTTTAAAAAAAATATTTTGTAAGAAAAGTTAAGTGAATGCTTAACAGAAATAATTATAGTTAAGTACAATGTCTCAAACTCAAGTCCGCGTGATTGTGAAAAAATAGTTATTCCCAAATGTAACACAGGTTCTTTCAAGGACAACGTGTCTTCGTTTGGTAACATGATAGAGGAGTGTTTTTACTATTTACGAGGTAAATGTATGAAAGAGATTATCTCGTTTTGTGAAAAATATTATTAAATGTACGTTTGAATTTTTCAAATGCATTGCCAAATAAGTCAATGGTTTCTCTCTGTTTTTTTTAAGTGAATATGGCAATTTCTTTTGAATCTGGTGGCACCTGGCAATGTTCTTTTATTTTTTTTAAAAACAAAAGGACATCTCATCTAGGCTGTAAGGCTGATCGCAGAAACTTTTTTGGGCTTGTGTATAGGCCCAAATGTGGCTAAAATAAAAAGCATGTATCACGTGGCCGACTGGCCCCTAGGGCTGGTTTTTTTTAGGCAATTATAAATTTTTTTATGTAAAGCACGCCATATTGTAATATATAATTCAAACATAAATAACTGTTGGGATTAAAATATATTTGAGCCATCGTTCAATTATAGGAAGTGGAGAATTTAGAGTCCCTTGAACTTCTTTCCATCATTTTGAAAATTAGCACACATCATTGCACATTCTGCCCATTGCTTCAAATTGTTTTTGAATTTCGCTTCAACTTTTAATATAATCCACTTATAATCTTAAATATAAGACCCCTTTTTGAAAGTTTACGCATTTTCTGATATAATTATCTTCACAATGAATCGACCTTGTAAATTTTTTTCAATGATCCTCACGCAAAATGTCAAAGATCCACCGACTTTTGTTTTATGCGGCAATGTGTATGTTTGAGAAAACTTTTTTTTAAGGGTGTACATAAAGTAAGACAAAAAGAATATCAAAATATGTAAAAAAGATATTAAAATCTGTAAAATCATCTCAAAATCTATAAATTCATTTCTCCAAACGAATTTTTCCAAACACACAGTATTATGGACTCGGGACCCTCCTTTTGACTTTGGACTGAACAACCTCCAATTGCTCTATGAGATGAGAAATCCTGTCTCCAATTATTTCCTCTATACATTTCATTGTGTCTTTTTTTTTTGAGTTAAAGCAGCAGGCATTAATGACCTGAAGTTACAACGGCGAGATCGAACCCGAAACCTTCCACTTAAGAGATATCATACTACTGAATTACAAGACCTTTGGGTAAGAAGGGTCACGTGCATTGTGTCTTATCCTCAATGGACACAAAGTCACAGGCGTCACGTGCATATGAATATCGCAGACATGATTGAGAGGAATCTTGTGGAGGATAGTGATGTGGGGGTATCTCACAGAAAGCTCTCGTGGCGGAGTTACTTCACACAGTAATTCAAATTGGATTCCTGTTTTAGTAATAAACTAGGTATGTAGCTGTCGGACATTTTTTTCTAATTAAGGGTCTGAGGAAAGTAAACAAGATTCGTTTTCTTTTCCTTTTCTTTTCATTTTCAGATCTAATATTAGTAGGGAATATTGGCCCCCATGGCTGATCTAATGGGGATTCTATTTCTAGCTAATGGTTAGGACTTAGGTGTGCCTCTCCAAAAAGTGTTCTTTCCAAAATTTAAACCCCTCAAAATTGCAGGTAAAATTTGTCTGGGGTTCAAAGCACATGAAGGGCAGGTTTTGGTATCCTAATGCTAGAGTATCATCAATATTGGGTCGGTTTAGAAACGCGATAAATAAGTACTTTTATACAAGTTGAGATAAATATGAGAATAAGATTATCTCATTTTACAAAAAACACTGTTAAACATGTATTTGGGCTCCCCATAATCATTCCTAAATAGGGTCATTATATAGCGGTGAACATTGAGAACTTTAAAGTGATAACAGGAATATAAAGTACAGATAGTTAAAATGAGAATGTTAGAATGAATGCGTTATCATACAAAAAAGATATCATCCATAGGAAGCATATATGGAAGAGTTAGAGTGGTATCTATTACAGAGTAAATGGTGGATTGGCAAAAACAAATACAGAGTAAATGGTAGAAAATTATATGAACCGATTCACATGTATACATATACCTTTAAATGCAGCAAAGGAAGGGTAGATCGAGTAATATGATATCTTCTATGGTGAAGAAAGATTGAATACAATTTTCAACAAAATTATTAAACGAAACATATCAATCAACAATTTATTAAAAATTTAATTGTTGATATAGTACAATGACGTGATTATATAATTTATATACCGTGGATCCATCCAGTAATGGAAGGATTCTTTGAGGGGCAGCGCAGTTTACTTGCCTAGAAAGGCATGTGGAGGTGCTGAGTAATTATGTGATATCAAGGACATCATTGACGTTGCAATATCTCTTTTTGCGAGGAATTGGCATTTGTTTATACAACTTTTATATATGGAAAAACAAGTCAATAAAGTGGCTCGTTAACTAGGTTTGCTCATAATCAGTTATGATTTTTTTAATACCTTTTGCTCATTCACTACCTTACTTGGGTGGTAGATGATAAAAATTGGAATTAGACTCGTGATTCGTTTCTTTTGATGAATGACAGCCTCAGTTTCATAGGCATCATCACTTGCATTATCAATACACAAGACCATCATCACCATAGTTAGTGCAAGGAAAAAAGCTACAAGTAGTGGAACTTAAAAGGAAACAAACACTTTATTCTGAACAATGGAAGTGAAATGACCAAACCTTCGCGTGCAGGAATATCACATTAGCGATCATCATTCACTTGCATCATTGCTAGCATACACCACTATCACTATAGCTACTAGTGCAATGAGCAAATCTACGAGAGGACTAAGAAACTAAAACAAACAAACACCTTATTCTGAAGTAGTTCTTGCACTTTTCTTCCTCACACACACAGAAGAAGAAGAAAGTGAACCACTGAACTTGGAAAGGCTTATATTAACAGGGCACTCATGGCTCCTCCTCATGGTGCTTGTTTGCAACATTGCATTGCCTTCTGATCTCACCCTTTGAGCCGGTGAGAGGGTTGTTCTCGGATAAGATAGTGATGGCTCTGGCGAAGTGATTGAAGAAATAGTCCTGGCTTTTGGCCATCTTCTTCACAAAAGGCCTGGTCCTCTTGTCATAGGCTAGCTGGTGATCAACTATCAGCAAGCCCTTGTTGTCCAGTATGTTCCTGTAATAGTTATTGTCTAAAACCATGGGCGTGCCTCGATCGTTCCTCACGTACTGAACCGCTTTCGGGTCAGGGATCGCGTCCGGGCACTTCTTGAGCATGTGAGGGACATGATCTGGGTTCAGTTCTGGGGCTACATCTGGGTACAGACGGTGCACCAGCTTCACACAGTGGGTTCTACCTACACTGTGTGCTCCTGCACAACACAAACATCACTGTCTTAAAACTTTATTTCTTATCTGTATGTGTATGCAATTGACTTCAACTCTGATATAATTTAATTGATAACTAATAAGCATCCCTCAAGTGACAAAAAGAAGCAAGAGTGTTGGATCTAAAATTACTTTCACCCCAGATGCTCAACTCTGATGAAGTCATGTAAAGTTATGGTTCATCCAAATATTAAGTTAATGCATAAACATCTCAATTAAGGACAGTTTTTAATGTATGTGTATGGCTTAGAGATTATATCAGAATTAGTTATGAGTGTTAAAATAATTTCTGATATGAGATCACAGTGCATGAACTCGTGCTTTTTTCTACTCTTAAGTAGAAATCTTCAGAATCAAACCAGAAACTAAAACAGGTTAGAACATGGACTAAAACTCAGTTCAGTTATAACTAGGCATGGTTTTTGGTTTACCCAGAAGTGCAACAACACCGGGGGTGTCAATTCCCATGGCAGAGAACTTCTCAAGAACGGCAGAGATGCTTTCATTATGATCTGGGAGGTACTGTTCAACCACATCTGCTCTGCTTCTTCTTCCATCTCTTCTTCCAGTTTTAAGTCGAATATGAGGCCCTCCTAGCTGCAACAAACTCATCTCAGAACACTCAAATATATAAAAACAATTAATCGAGTGCTACAACACAGGAATAATAACAAATCTGAACTTTGTGGTCTCTTCTAACTACTGTTCCGCTATGCGAAACAGAGCAAACTGATCGGATTTTGAAGATATCATAAATCTACGTTTAAACTCGTTTGTTTTTTTATAAGGGGACTTAGGATGTGAGAAATTACCGCAACAATGCCATCTCTAGCAGAGAGAACAAGAATGTCAGCACAGGAAACAACTCCGGGACACTCTCTCTCTACAGCCTCTTTGATGGTCTCAATGTACCTGAAGTTCCTCAAACCAAAGCTTCTGTCTGTCTCCTTCTCAGACAAGGTCCTTCTTGTGGAATCCAGAAGCAGAGAAGCATCACACCTCTACTCCACAAAACCCACTCAAAGATTAAAAAAAGGCAAAATCTTGGAGGAAAAAAAGAACAAGAATCATTCTGGGGTCAAGAAATGTTAGTGGAGAAGGAGTGAAGACAGATGAACCTGTACAGCACAGTCATGGAAGATGTTTCTGAGCCATGAGAAAGCAGTGTTCTTATGGCGCTTGTAGAGGAGCTTGACTTGTTCTCTGATAATGTCTTCAGCTTGAGGGCAAGTTTCCTTGTAGAAGTTCAGAACAAGGCCGGGATCTTCATGTTCCTCAGGCTCTGCTGCAACAGGACTGAGAGAAGCTGATGAAAAGCAGAGCAGAACGAAAAAGAAGATAGCTTTCGGGTCCATTCTCTCCAACAACACTCGGTGACCACCTTGCTTTGCGCTCAAGATGACAACACTTAAATAACAAAACCTGCAAGGTGGGCATTCTCGAGGGCTCTCATGTGGTATGAATATGAAAATAGATATTGAATATATTTTTGTTGGATATAAAAATAGATATCAATATAAAAATGGATATTGAAATGGAAATGGAAATAGAAATGTGGTTTAAAAGTATGTTTTGTATGTCATGGAAATGAAGATGAAACCCATATTTTTTTTATAAATTTTGATTTTTTTAAATGTAACAAAAAAGACTATTTTGCATAG
Organism: Vachellia pachyceras; assembly: GCA_025593235.1. Lineage (NCBI taxonomy): Eukaryota > Viridiplantae > Streptophyta > Magnoliopsida > Fabales > Fabaceae > Vachellia > Vachellia pachyceras. Next base: position 13,016 of record JANTPZ010003349.1, read on the forward strand.
GAGATGATATTTTGGTTAAAAAATTGGATTCCATGGAACCCAAATGAATTCCATAAGTTTGGGTATCGAATTGAAATTGAGTATTTAGATAAAATTACATGGAATTGTAATTCCATCATACCAAATATGCCAACATCATGGAATTCAATTTCAATCCCATTTCCACGCATAATTAATTGTCACTGAAACGGGCACTGCCCGAATAAAGTTTGGATTTTTTTATTGCCAATTTGTTAACTTCGATGCGTATGATTCTTTTCCCCGGAAGCATTGATTGCACGCCACAGGAAAAATGCAGATTTTATGGATGGGGTTGGGTTTAGCAGTTGAGTTTGTTCAGATGAATCAAGATTCACATTTATGTAGTAGTTATGATAGCTAATTGGCAATAACAATATCAACAAAATTCAATATTTATAAAATTGAGATTGTTAATTTAAAAAATAATTCCCTAATTGAAATCCTCTTGCAAGTTTTTTCAAATACATAAATCCTCTAGCAAGTTCCCACATCGAATTGATGAATAAGGTTTTTATAAAATTTTTGTGCAACCAGCCGTTTATTTTTATCTAAAATTCTCTCTTTCAAGTGCGGGCAGTCCTTTTTTTATTTTATTTAAAATATATTCTCTTTCAAGACAAACGTGGGCAAATGGTATTACTTACTTTCCTTATTGAGGTGTAGTATGGACATTTAATTTGAATAACTGCATTTCATGAAATAGAATAAGAGTTGGATGACAAGTAATCACTAACGTGGAAGCTAGTCTTCCAAAACAGAAGAAGAACCTCTTTTTTTTTATTTCAAAATCAATAAAAACATCCAAATTTTAACTTATTGGTACTGTGTCGTTTGGGAATATGGTGGAGAAGTAATTTTACCATTTACAAGGTAAATACGTGAATTATATTATCTCGTTTTACAAAAAAAATTGTTAAATGAACGTTTGACTTTTTCAAACGTGATTCCAAATCGGGTTAGCGTGTTTCTACCCTTGAGATTGCCACGGAGCGATCTACACAACCCTCTTTTGCAAGTTTAATTCCAACAATGTATGATATTTTGCTAGTAATGTTTTCACTATTAAGTATGATATTTGAACAAATTTCATGTTTAAAATAAGTCTTAAAAGATGGGTTTAGTGCTATTGTGTATGCTTAAGAATCACGCTTGTGTAAATTAAGATAAAATTCCTCTTACATGCTTATTTGAGTTTGTGTAAAATCATTTTTCCAACACATTCCTAAATAGATTGTATGCATGTTTGGGAAGAATTCTTCCTAACGGTATACACAAGTCAAGATAAAACTATCTCTAAATTCATAAAAATCATTTTAAAATCTGTAAATTATTCTTGGATTCTGTAAATTTTTTTCGGAATCTGTAAACTCTTTTTTTCCAATGGACCATACCTAAGCTATCCATTAATCATGTTGGACAGAAAAGAAAAGAAAACACTGAGAGCAATTTTTCAACTTTGAAGGTGGACCATTAAAAAATATTTTGTTTTTTTTTTACCACTGAACATATCTTGTATCCTATTTCCCACTGACCACCGACACTTTATTTCCAATCGCGATGCCTCCACTAATAAAATTGTCACCATCCCAATGCTTTAATTTCTCTTTTTATTAAATTTTGATTATTTTTCAAATTAGAAAATTAACCTGTACTTTAGTTTCGTTATTAATCTCTTATTTAATACACCCCTAATGAACTTAACATTGAAAAATATACTGAATCATATTTTTTAACAGCGTAAAATCTTAAATATAAAATGTTTAATTTTGATAAAAAAATATAAATTGATTAAAACATAATGTAGTTTTTTAAAATAATTATAATGAAAGATTTATGCAGTTTTTTCAAAATTTTCAAATTGGAAGATGAACAAATCAAATAGTTATATAAACGTGCTCAACGTCTTTATTAAATAAGTAATATCAATTTTTATAACAGATAAATGTAATTAAAAATTCAATCTTCTTTTCCGTTCTAATATCTATAACTTATTAAAATTTTTCATTTTCATTATGATCATGACGAGTTATTTTCCCTCCCTTTTCCTTGGGGTGACGAGTGATTGAAGGTTCTTTATTAGTTTAATGATTTGATAATTAAATTACCGATTTTATTTCCACTTGATAATTGAAAATAACCATACTTCTGCTTTTTGTATCCATTTTTTTATGTTATTTCTTTTCTCTAGGGAAGCTCAATAACTTTAGACTCACTCCAACTATCAAGTGGGCCATTTATAAATTTCCATGACCAAGTGATAAGGGAAGACCGTTAAGAATTTTAAAAATTAATATATCTTTTTAATATTTGTATAAAATCTTAGTTTCACCTAAGTTTTTAATTTCTTCCTTTAATTTAATAAAATGTTTTTTCAGCCCTTCATTTCTAATGTTATTAAGAAAATCTGGCATTAAAAGTTTAAATGTTACCGAAATATTTTAATTACGATGTCAAATTTAATTTTCAAAAATACCAATAATTGATATTACAAATCAACATCTAACACTAGAGTGTTAAGTTTAAGCACTAAAGTTGAACTTTACCAAAGATAAATTAATGCTACTATTCCCTTGTATTATTTTTTAACTAATGTGTGCAATAATTTTTTTTGGTAAATATGTACAATAGTTTTTTGGTATGTCAAAAATTTGCATCTTTATCCGTATTTTATAAATGGGCTTATTTCATTTTTTTTGATTATTTCTATGAGTTAGATTTAAACTTTGTTAGGCCCAATTAAAAAAACCATTCCAAAAGTGTTTCGATCTTGCTCAATTCATTACAAATGACTAAGATCAATCTTTTTAAACTGTAATTAATAATATTTTCAAAAGTTATATAGTATCACAAAGAGTATATTATAAATGAATAATGTTTTTAGAAAAAATGTAGAGACTTATTTATAAGATATTTAACAATTTATTTTAAAATCAATTCTAAATTGATAAAGTTTTAATCTTTATGTGAAAATTTTTTATGATCAATTTTCAATTTAATGGATCATGATGTTTAGTAGCGGTAGAGGATTAGACACTTTCCCTTTTTGTCGTATCATATTAAGATTTTCCGTTTATAATGGAGATGCTGTCCCTCCATTTATTAATTCTTATCGCTATCACGTCACGTCCCACTGCCTTTATTTATTTTAAAACCCCAATAATAATATTATTATTATTGTAATGTTTTTTATACAAACGGAAATAAAAAATAAAAAAGATAAAACAAATATAGAAAGATGAATTAAATGACGCACGCTATCTTCAGAAAAGCAACTGTAGAAGGTCCATTAAGGATGTGATGTCCAAGAGCAATACCAAATGCATTCTTTATTATACAATCAATATCTTCATTTACATCTCTCTTGATAATTTTTAAACTGACATCCCAATCCTACCGGAACATCATTTTTATCTCGCTACCTCCTTCTGGAGGAGGCCGATAGATTCCGCCGAGTTTGAGGTTAGAGTGAGTTTTTTCACCCCATTATCCTATGCTCTTTTAAACCCTATTAAGCAACCCCATAATTCTGTAGTAAGCCCAATCCCTATTGTCCAGACGCACCATAAAGCCTTCAAAAATAACTCCCCCATTCGTTAGGATGCCGCAACAAGTTACAGTATTAAAAATATAAGAGTACCCACCGTCCACCATGACTTGCATATAATCTGAAGTAAGAAGACGGTTATATGTTAACTTCACGCCTTCAAAAATAATATGACTACTTTAATATGTAGGACAAGGCAAAAATTAAAATGGGACCATGCTGTTAGATATGGCAACAATGCATATGGAGTGGCAACATTAAAAATGATGAACGAGACAAAAATTGTCATGTCCAGAAGTTTAATGCAGTGAAATAGTAATACCTAGATAGGAAGCCCGCTTTGTGATCTTAGACCCT
>JANTPZ010003350.1:0-15359 GCA_025593235.1 Vachellia pachyceras
ATCTTATTCTGGTTGGGGTCAAAAGCAATGCCTGTAGCCTTAGCAACTAGAGCCTCCCAATTCCTCCACTCCTTCCTAAGACAATCATACCTATTCTTCAGCTGCTTATAGGCGTATCCTCTTTGCGTTTTGTCGTTAAATGTGTCTAGTATTTTCTTCCACGCATCCCTCGTAAATGTACCTCCTCGACGTTCTCCTTTAATAACTTGGTGTACGCATGCGTCAATGAACACTTTTGTGGTAGGATAATCCCATGACGCTTTGCCTCTACTATCGCTCATTTTGCTACGAAATAATTGTCAGACATGTTTGCAGTACCAAATGCCTATTTTAAAGAAAATTGTAGACATTTTCTATAGAGCAAGAAAGCTTAACGAAAATAGAAACAAAGAAAAATGAATGAATACACACACATATAGAGATACAAAGAGAGGGAACAATAACGAATACACACACACATATATAGATACACATGCATCTATGTGTCAACTTAAATTGTCACTGCCCCTTCCAGTTACCATTTAAGTCATGGGGACAGCAAGAAAGAAAACTGAATGGCAAGAAGATTGTCATCCACTTGATCAAATCCACTTAGTATATATATAATGGATGTGTCAGACAATTATGTGTGTGTGTGTGATGTATCAGACAAGTAGAAAAGGAGGGAATGTGCGAGCAAGTATAATTCAAGCATGCACTGAATAGACAATGCTGCTTCTTTTGTTTAACAAATGGCAAACAAAATCTGGATAAAAATAGTTGACAAATGGCAAACAAAATCTGGATAAACAAGCATCAAACAACACAACCACAGCAGCAATTCATAGTTGTTGTGATGTTGTCGAAATATAATCAAGCTCAATCCTGTGACATTTTAATCAAGCTGCCAAACTACTAACTACTTTTCCTTCTTACAAAACCATACACCATAACCCAAGCAACAAACAGGCTTTCAGCAAATAGACCACACAAACAGAACAACAGATTCTATTTGTAATTTTCCAGAACTAACAAAGATATGATGAAGATTTCCAACACAGCGTGTCTGGATGATCATACTTCTTCGACACTCACACAGAGTAAAAAGAAAAAAAGAAAGGGGGGCCTGGTGGGGAAGCAGCCCCAACTCGAGATACAAAGGCAAAACTCACCTGCGTTTTGAGATCCAAATGCAAGAGAAAAAATAGGAACACAATCCTAGACACCTTAGAAGTCCGCTAAACAATGCAGCAGAGCTAAGATAATTAACTTGCATTTGGATCTCAATACGCTAAAAAATAGGAACACAATCCATAATTAAAATGTCATTCAACAGCTAGAAAGTAAAATCATTCTTTTGGATTAGCAGCAAGAACATCTCAGAGACAAGAACATCGGCAGAAATAAACACGCATAAGGTGAATCAATTCATCAACACACTCCAACAAACATAGATCAGATTTGAGGGGAAGTTACCTACCAAAACAAATCAGATCCGGTGAAGATAGCTCTGCCGACGGCAACCACAGAACCTGCTTCTCGAGAGCACAGCGATGCCAACCAGATCAGGCTCCTCAAATCGCACGAAGATGCCTTCCTCCCTCGCACAAACACTCCTTCGTCGACCAGATCGAGCTCCTCAAATCTGCAGACGAGATAAATGCATGTGTTGGTAACGGTTAGAATGCTTAAATGCATGCAAGAAGCCGAGTTATGGAGGTTGGGGAATCTCAGTACGGTGATGGATGCGACATTGCGAGAGACGCTCAGAGCACGCGAGATTTCAGACCAGGACGCAGCGTTAGGACAAAAAGCTAAGATTCTTGACTTGTCGGCAGAAGGAGCTTGTACACAGAAGCTCCTTATGCGCATGAGCATTGCCAAACGGGTGGATTGAGTCAACAGTGTTTCAGTCGAGCTTATGGCACTGTTTACCGTGATTATGGGCCGCTTATAGGCTTGCCAAACGGGTCCATTATGTATTTATTTATTGAAAAATACTTATACTCTGGAAGTGTCACATTAACAAGTTACGGTTGTGAATCAAGTTAATGGTCTCAAAGTGCTAAGTTGAAGTGAAAGGTTGAGGGAAAAAGAAATACGGAAATTCTTCATGCCATAATCAGTAGAAGTCAAAAAAATCTTATTAAATGTTTGAAAAAAGAGCATAATTCATGGACTGATAACCAACAAGAGTTTTAAGTATGGTTTTGGATCATTTTAGTGCAGTCTTAAAAAATACTGATTCGTATAGGTATGAGTCTTTGATTTCTTAAATGGCTTCTCTGCCTATGCCTACTCTTTTTGATGATCTATCTTCTCGCATGTCTCCTCTCTCGAACGAGGAAATTAAAGGGGCAGTTTTTAGATTGCCAAAAGAATGCTCCTGAACGTGATAGGTATCATGCTGTCTTTTTTCAAATAAATTGTGCTCTGGTTCATAAAGATGTAGAAGAAATGGTCGTTCTAGAATTCAGACCATATTTTAAAGTCCTACAACGAGACTTCTATAATTTTGATTCCCAAATGTCATCATCTTTAAAATTGCAGAGATGTTATACCAAACAGTCTATCAAATGCTGTATATAAAATCATATCAAGGATTTTATGTAACATGCTCAGGAAGCCTCTTTAGTGCGCCAAAGTGAGAGAAAAAAGATTATAGCTCCCAAAATGGACCTCTCAAAAGCTTTGACAAATTATCCTGGCATTTCATTTTAGTTAATTGTGATGAGTAGTATGGGTTTTCCCATTAAATGGATTAATTCAGTATCTCACTACATCTCAACTGTTCAATATCAGTTGCACTTCAATGATTGGTTGAAACTTTCTATCCAGTAAGAGGAATTTGATAGAGAGATCCTTTATCTCCGTATTTATTCATTCTTGTGGCAAATGTTTTGTCGTGCTTAATTGCTCATAAGGAATCTCAGAATCATTGGTTTGGAATAGAAGATTTCTTCAAATGCTCAACAAATAACTCATCTCTTATATACTGATGATTCTATCTTTTTCTTTGAGGTTAATGAAACAAATCTTCTTTGATCATAAGTCCTAATATTTCTTTTTTTTCTCTGAGTAATAACTTGATATCATTCATTAAGCTTCAAACATTACAAAAGTGTCAGAGATAACATTATCTGCCATCAACACCCTTTATGTATATCCAAAGGGGGTTGGTCATAATAATAAAAATTTCCCACAAAATTATGAGACATTTTCGCTAATCTATCTGCTAGATAGTTGTTCTCCCTCATAGCGTGCTATAAAACAATATTCTAATTTCGAGATATTATTTTTCAGGCCTCATTTGCAATATCTTTGAAAGGGTGATTACTAGTGTAGACCCGAGAAGCTAGGTTAATAGCCTCGATGCAATCTATGCTAATGATGACATGATTGTAGCCACGGTTCCAGCATATTTGTAAGCCATGATAACTGCTATGACTTTTGCAATAGTAGGAGGAAGCATAGTAATCTTACAGCTAAAGCCACCAATGCATTGGTCATTCCCTGCTTGGATGACCCCACCACAACCACTTCGCCTTGAATTAAGTACCGATCTATCAACTTCAAGTTTAACAACATCTTGCCTTCCATTGAGCTCCACCTGCAGGTTAACACATTGACCTGTATAAAATTTACATTGAGACAAGAGAGATTGATCCCCACAAGCCCGAAAGAAAGTCGAAAGGCCCTTGTCATGATTTTCCTGAGTATCCTCTCCAAACACTCTCTTGCATCTATTAGTCCATATATCCCAACAGAGGTAGCCAAACAAAATTTTCATCTAAGCTTTTATGTGAAGTCTCTGCCTGCTTCCTTCTTGAGGTTCCATCAGATCCAATCAACTCCTTGAAGTGATGCGAACTCTTCCCATAAGGACGGCTTGATTAGTGAGCGCCATCTCTCTCGAGCATTAGTGCAGTCTCACAATAGGTGCATGGGGTCTTCCTCTTCCCTTCAACCAAACGGACAACGTGCGGACTCGTCAATGCCTGCTTGAAACGAAGTTGTGCTGTATGGGTCTTTCCATGCTTGAAGATCCACATGAAGGCTTTAATTTTCTCTGGAATTTGCCACCTCCATAGCTCCTTCTAAATATCATCTCCCTGCTGATGAGTACCTGCAAAACTAAAATGATAGGCAAAGCTAACAAAAAAAAACCATTAAAAGATGGTTTCCAATAAAATTTATCCTCTCCTCTCTCCTTACGAGGTGGGTGCGCACTCATAATCTGACCAACTATGTGGGGGTGAACCATCTACACAGTTTGCTTCTATCCCAATCCCACCAAGGAGTAACATAATCCACCACCTCAGCTTCCCTATCAGCCACGATTCAAGATCTGAGATAAGGTTAATTAGGGGTTTTAATTTCTTCCCAATTATCATACCAAAAGGATGTACTAGTACCATCACCAATTTTAACTCTAACACCCTCCCTAAACTTCCTCCTCAAAGCACATATGCCTCTCCAGGTGTGTGATTAATTTTCCTTTCTTTGGACCTTCAGATGGGTTCCTTTCTACATCTATATTTACCTCAGAACCTGGACACACAACCCTCCCTTGTTAGTTAACATATTCCAGCATAACTTCATAATAAAAGCTTTATTCTATCTCCTAAGATCCCGAATCCCTAAGCCACCTTCTTTTCTATCTTTATTGATGAGCTCCCAAGGAAAAAGGTGAATTTTCCTATTTTCAATATTATCCCCTCATAGGAAGCCTCTGTTTATCTTTTCTAGTGCCCAAACAAGCCCCTTGGGAAGGAGCATAGTTTGCATATAATAGAAAGGAAGAGTAGTTAAAACTGCTTTAATAAGGGTGGCTCAATCTATAATGTTAAGACAACTTTTCTTCCAACCTGCTAGCTTCTTCTGAGACTTTTCCAAAGTTGGAGCAAACATGACCGACGAGGCTCTTTTATGAAGTAGAGGGATACCAAGATATTCACATCAGCTGTTAATCCTACCCCCATTCTTTGGCTTAAATTATAAGCCCTAGATAAGTGAACATTCTTAGAGAAAAAAACTTTTGTCTTCGTCTTGTTCATTCTCTGGCCCGATGCTTCACAAAATATGGAAATATATCTCATCATCTCATTTGCTTGAGTCTCGGTGGCTTCACAAAAAAGGATAAGATCATTAGCAAAAAATAGGTGGGTTAAAGATGGCCCCCATACGTTAAGCTGGATTGGATGCCACAGATAATCATTAACAGCTTCATTAATGATGTGGCTTAGACATTCCATGCATAAGGTGAAGATGTACGAGGATATCGGGTCTCCTTGGCGAATACCTCTCGAAGGAACAAAAGTATTAATGGCCTTACCATTCTAGAGAATCTGGAAAGAGGAACTGGTGATACATGCCATTATAGCCTTATGGAGCCTCTCCTCAATACCAGCAGCTCTCAGAGTGTCTTCAATGAAATTCTTTCCAATTGGTCATAGGCCTTTTCCAGGACCTCCTTCACCGCCATCCATCCGTTATTGCCCCTCTTAGATTTCATGGAATGAATGAATCACTTCCTGGGCAATAATAATATTATCACTACTCTGCCTTCCAGCGATAAAGCTACACTGGGTTTCCCAATTACTTTGTCCATTATACTTTGTTGGTGCTAGGTGTTTAGCTTGGTAATAATCTTGTAACTAACATTACATAGAGAGATAGGCCTAAAATCCTTTATGGTGCTGGGTGAACAAGATTTGTATTATTTAAATCTGTCACCTGCATGGGGTCCCTGAAAATGTCCTTTACCATAGTACAAATAGACTGGCCAATAAGATGCTAGTATTCTTGGTAAAGAATAGCTTGGATACCATCAGGACTTAGTGCCTTAAAAGCTCTAACGCTAAACGTAGCATTTTTTTATTTCCTGATCATTAATCTCAGCCACAAGCCCTGCTTCATCCCCACCACTCGGGCTAAGTAACCCAAATCTGGTTTCAAGAGCTCGGATGATATTGACATCTCTTTGAATAGATCTTGATAAAATCTTAATGTAATGATGGTCTTGAGAATCTCTTGATAAAAAATCCACTCCCTGTCAATGTTTTTCAAGCCATCAATTCTGTTTCTTCGTCTTTTAATAATGGTAGTAGTTTGGAAATATTTGCTATTCTTGTCTCCCCACTTGAGCCAATTACAACAGGACTTTTGATACCATAATAGCTCCTCCTGGACAAACACTTTATTATACTCCTTCCAGAGCTCCCTCTTAGTTTGCACCAAATGTTGGGAATCTCTTCTCTTTCTACTTCTCCTTATCCCTTCAATTCTCTGTATAAGATTCTTCTTTTTTGCCACCAAGTTCCCTATCTTCTTTTTTTCCATTCTCCTACTTCCTTGGCAAACCCCAGGACCTTCTCGTTCCATTTTTCCTTACTCCAACAGTTTTTAACAATGTCATTAAAACCCGCTTCTAAAAACCATGCTTCTTGACAGCAAAAGGGAGGATTGGTACAATGGGTATGATGAGCTGGGGAGCTACACAAAAGTAAGGGGCGGTGATCCGATTCGAACCTATTGAGGTGGTAAACTTTTGACAAGGGGTGAATTTTGTTCCAAGTAGAGGTACTGAAGGACCAATCAATTGTTTCTTGACAAGGCCTCTTTCCCAAGTAAACCGATCTCCTATCACCTCAATCTCAATTAAGCTAGTTGAATACAATTACCTAAATGCCTCATAGCCCTAGTATTCGGAGGTTGATCCGGCCACAAGTGAAAGTGTAAAAACTTGTCGTTGTTAGGCCTTGGAAACGGATCAAAACAATTGTAGTTTGATTATGAATTCCCCTTGGAAATGTTTCAAGCTATCATGGTTTGCAAAATATAAGGTAGAGTAGTAGTTTCGCACTAAGTTTCGTAATGAAAACCCCAACAACTCGCTGGGTCAGAAATTCCATGAAATGAACTCCATTTAATGAAACCCTTTAAAAAACTCAGTGTGTGTAAAGGAATTGCAAAGTGAAAAATCCAATTCAAAACATCAATGCCTCAAATATCAAGCACAACTAGGAAGATAAGAGAGAGCAACAAAGATTTCATTGAATAGGTATAAATGAGACTTCACACTACCAAGTCAAACACAAAGCAACTCAATACACAAATAATCCAAGTATGGCACAATCGTGACCAAGTATTTAAGCATGAATCACTAGTCCTAACTTAGCAACTAAGCAATCTAACACAAAAATACAGATTAAACCACTACTCCCCTTTTGAGCCCTTGAACTAAAGCCTTCTCCATCTCCAAGAGGAAGGGAGATGTTTAGCTGCTCATAGTAACCAGCTCCATACTCATAATGGAAGGATAAGAATGCATGATGGCCTATAAATGAAGGATGAAGATGGTGGCTAGGGTAGGGTTATGGATGAGAAGAATGAGAGAGTAGAAAAATGTGAAGAGAGTGAATTTTTGGTGTGGCTGTTGCTTCTCCCGTTTTCTGTGTGGAAATTACCCTAAAAAGGGTTTTCCAACCGTCTTGGGGCTGGTGAAGGGTGTGGGTCGGTTATTCTTTCCATTTGGAGCCTGATCTGGTTACTGATTCATGATATTCATTGTGGTTAACCTCTTCCGAGAGTTCCTTTGTTTGCACGCTTGATCATTGGCCGTGGCAAAGGATGAATTGTGCCCGGTGAAATGTTCGTGAGTTGCCTCCTCACGTCTTTGCCAGAGTTCCTAAAATGAAATAGCAAAGATTTGAAGTATATCTTGCTCATGATTAGAATTAAGCGCAAATATATCGTATTTCATGGCAATTGCACCCAAAATCAAGCTAATAAAAAAACAACTATAGTTTCCAAATTGAGCTCAAGAACGGTCAGATAGGCCAAAATGGCATCTAATACTTTGGAAATTCAGGCAAAAGAAGTGAAGAAATATGGCTCAATCAGAGGTACACCTCCCTTCTTGTCATCATAAGATAAATGGGCATTGAAGTCACCCATGACAATCCATGGTTTAGCTATATTACTTCCCTAGCCCACTATTTCTTTGCAAAGAGCTTGATGAAGATTAATGCAAGGTTCATCATACACACAAGACATAATAAACTCGTGATAATTTTTTGTGGTCTTAATCTGACATGAAGGGCTTGTGTAGATGAAGATAAATAAGAAATGTCTATTCCTTTTAAATTCCACAACATCCAAATACCCCCAGCATATCCCATTACCTCTAATATGATCTAATTCATAAACCCCAATCTTTTTATTGCATTATCAGCTTTAGAACCACTCACACGAGTCTCACTTAAGCTTAAAATATCCACATCATTCCCTTTGAGCACATTTCTAACTCTTCCATGAAAAATTTTAGAGGCAGCACCTCTACAATTCTAATATAAAATATTCATTGAGATATATAAGGGAGGTCGAGAACCTGAATAACGATGGAAGGTAAGGTTATTGTCCAGAATCCGATAGCTCTAAGACTTCCACTGCATTTTGCATTTCCTCTCCAATATCATCTTGTGTTTTAAACTATAAGTCATTTTGCTCCATACCTTCTCTCCCTATAGCATCCTCAGTCAAAATCCTGGAGAAATCATTGGTATCATCATGTTGTATGGAATCATGGACCTCCCCTCCTTCTTGGTCATCCATAATGCTGCTATTCATGGGCAAGTCACGGTCCTAGTTAGCCAAAGATCCATGATTGGCCCCTTCCAAATTAATATCCCTTTCCTCGTTGGGCTTTGGTGTGTCAAGACCAAAGTTTAGGGGCCCAAGGTTGCTCAAAGACCCACAAATAATAGTGTGTGCGTGCCCAGGATGTTTCTTTTTCATTAGTGGGGAAATTATTTTAGGCCTTGTTGCAGAGGCCCTTTTTTGTTTAATGTCCATTTAGCATGGAGCATTGGGTCACTCTTTTGTTAAGCCCACTACTCCCAAATTAGAAGCCCTTCTTACTAATTCCTTGCATCATCACACCTTTACCTTTACTTGTCACATCTCCTTGGTCATTATCTTATGCGCCCTTGTGTCCTCTCTCAACCACCGTGCAATTAATTACGTCTTGTCCTCTCTCTTGATCCATGCGTTTCTTTCCCTCCTAGAGCCTTGTGTTTTTTTCCTTTTCCATCTTTTCCATCCTACCACCCTCCTTTTTTGGGGAAGGATTATTTCCTTCTTTCCTTCACCATTGAGACACAGTGCCCCTGTTCCTATTTGTCTTGCCTGTTTCATGTAAGAAAAGAGCAACCTCTTGATCTTGGAGGATATCAAATTGTGAATCCATACTGTGTCCTTGTTCCTTTGTTGCTTCTTTCATGCTACCTACTCCTCTCTGTTGCTATGCCTTCTGCACTTCAGGTCTTTGATGGGTTGACGTGAGGGCATTTTGACTTACATCCAAGCTATGTACTGTTCATCAATGCCTATGCCTAGTACACTTACCAAGGGTTGTTTTCCTTCCTTATTCTTGTAATGTTGCTGGTTTTCTGGTGACTCATTACCAAAATCCATCCTGTTCTCCATCTTAGGTGTGTTTTCAACAACAATTCGAGGACATCTTTCTTGGTTATGCTCATACATGCCACATTTGAAGCAGATAGTATTCAATCCTCGTACTCCATAGTGAATATTGTCTTCTGTATGACAAAATGAGATTGCAGCTGCTTATTGAGATCCACCTCAACACTAATGCGAGCAAACTTCCCCATTTCCACAATCGCATTTTTCTCTCTATGGGCCAAGGTGTTAAGGTCAACCTTGAATGCTCTGCCAATTAAGTTTCCTAATTCCATCATGCAATCCTCCGAGTATAGATGAATTGGGAGGGTAGGAACTCTAACCCAAATAGCCTCCTTTAAGCGTTCATTAGGCATTGTTATCTATAGGAGGGATTCCATCAATTTTTTTCTCTTCCTCTGACAGCATTGGTGCTGTGTCTTCCTCGTCCTTAAGCCATTCCTTCAGCTGCTCCTCTAAATCCCTATCAAAAGCCATATTTGCTTCCCCTATTAGTTTAGCCTTGTAGGGTATCGGCGTCTTTATTGGTAGCTTGACCTCTTTGGTTGGTAGGTTCTGTTGCATATGTTCCTTTTTCCTATGAGGCTCTCCCATTATCAGATGCTCTTCCTTTCCATCCTGGCTTTCCTCACGTTTTGCTTGCTGCATAGTTGCATCACCCTACATTCTCTTAATGTTTTGACTTAGCAGCTCATCTTCCTCATTGGATAGCTTTCAACTTTGTTCATCATCTTCCCCTAGGTTGGCCAAATGGTCCGAGTGCGTACCCTTTCTCTCACTAAAACTCATTCTCTCTGATGTGAGCCTTTTCCTGAATCATGTTTTGAAAGACCTAATATTTCTCATTAGGCTAAGCTTCAAATTTGAAATTTCCTTGGAATCCCCTTCACAGGAAGATGTAGAAAATACCTAGGGACATGGATTGATCCTGGAAGAGATAAGTCAGCCATATTCAACCAAGTAACCCATTCTATAGAAAAAAGAACTAGTGCTTGGAAAGGAACATTATTATCTCAAGTAGCTCATCAAATCGGCTTTAGGTGCATCAGGCATTCATACTCTTTCTTGTGTCAAATTAGGCAAAGCTTTTTGTGAAAAAATTGACTCTCTCTGTGTTAATTTTCGTGTGGCTCATTTGGTGATAATAGGAGAATGCATTTTGTAAAAAAGCATCTCCTCTTAAATCCTATAGATGTTGGGAATCAGACCAACTTCATATGTTGATAGGCCCTTCTTACAAAGCAAATATTGAGAATAGTAATTGCTTCCTCTCCTCTCCTAACCTTTACTTTGTGAGTTAAGCATGTATCTCCAACTGATCATCCTTTTTTGAAAAAGCCTTAGAACTCTTTTTGGATGCGGAAAGTGTTCTAGAATATGCTGATCTTGTGGTTCACAAACTTTTTTGAAAAGTAGGTAATTTTTCTAATATTCATCTCAACCACCCTTTTGGGTGGCAAATGCAATAAGATTTGAACTTGTTGATTAATATTTATAGAGTTTTAGACCTTATACTAAATACCTAGTCTAGTTGGAATTCTGTGAAGTGGGGATGTCAATCTTATTCAATCTGTCTACTCTCTGGAAGCTGCATAAGAAATTTCTAGTATTTCTTTATCTTTTTCAAGACATTTTAATTCGCTAATATGAAATGGAATATTAAGGATGCTTTTAGAGTTTTAGACCTTATACTGAATACCTAGTCTAGTTGGAATTCTGTGAAGTGGGGATGTCAATCTTATTCAATCTATCTACTCTCTGGAAGCTGCATAAGAAATTTCTAGTATTTCTTTATCTTTTTCAAGACATTTTAATTCGCTAATATGAAATGATATATTAAGGATGCTTTTCATATGTTTTTTTGGAAGTTTTTGTGGTCCACTTCTCTTCCTTTCAAAAACCTGTTATTAATTTGGAAAATTATTAACAGGGCCGTTCTTCTTATGATATTCTTATTGAGCATCATCTTAATTCATCCTCTCTCTATCCATTTAGATGCATGGTAATGGAGTCTCTTAATCACTTATTTCCTTCCTGCATATATGCTAGATCCATATGGTTTGGTTTCTTGTAACTCAGGATTTAATGATGGTGAACATTTGAATATTTCTACTTGGCTTAAAAGTAATCTTTTGCAACAGGAAAAGGACGGACAATTTGTTTTGATTCATGGAATTATTTTAACTATCAACACCATTTAGATGAAGAGAAATCTAGCAATTCATCAAGGAAAAATTTGGACATCGAAAGAAGCTATCAAAGAGATCAACGATGCTTTAATTTATTTTGATATGATTTTTTCTAATAAAAAAGTTAACACAGAATAAATAGGCACCTTCGAATGTTTTCTTCTCTGGTAAACTAGAAGATTGGACGATTTATGTTGCTAAAAGTAAGGAGTAAGAATTTCACTGAATATCATGGCATTGTGTGTTATGATCTCCTTCCTATTCACAAATTCATCTGACAAAAGAAATTTGCAGATCCAAGATGATTTCTTCTGATGTGTTTAGAGATAATTTAGCCGAGATTATTAACTCATGGTTTAATTATGATATTGAATGAAGGAAGGAAGGTACAAATCTTTATTGGAAATTGTACCCTATGGGCCAATCATTGTACCGTAAACATTATTTTTATTTTAATATATTTTCTCTATTTAATTATTATAGTTTTTACATGTTTATTATAATAATTGCATCCATAAACGAATTATGACTACTATCTTAAATGTCCCTGGTTGGTTATCTATACGGAAGCATAGATAAAATAAGACCAGTATAACTTTGATAAGGTATGGAGATACTAGTCAAAGTCATAGGCAAAGAGTACAAGGTGCTGGACCGACCCATTATGATAAAGCCACAGGGATTAAGTCATTAGCTTATCTCATTTGTGATCATGTCACAATGCCCTTTGACCTAAGATCATCATTGATTCCTACATGAGAGTCACTGAGCTTTGATCTAGTTAAAAGTCACCTTTGACTGGGTAATGATAAAGGCTATAATCGAGCTTAGATAGGGGTGAGCAACAGGTGGGCTGGGCAGCCCATGCCCCAACCCCTAGCCCGCCAATTTAAAGTTACATGAGTACGGGCTAGCTCGTACCCATGCCTCAACCCATTTAACCATTCTTAAACGGGTTACAAATATATGGGCAGGTTTTTGCGGGTAATGGGCTGCCTGTTTAAAAAAGAAGGACAAAAAAGAAGGGAACAAGAAGAGTATTCTCACTTAATGATAAGTCTTTTAGATTACGGTAATGGTAAGAATAAGGAAACATTACAATGTTCATCTGAATGCAATTAGCACAAAAAGACGTAGACATGAGCAGAAGATATAACACAAGATTGAAGTCAGGTCTTGTTGCTTAAAAGGAAACAAAAAAAAATAGTGGGGCTTACTGGATTAACTAGTGCCTTGTGAGGAGAGTCATTTAATAATAAAGTGTTTGATTCATTGAACTCTCCCTTCTCCAATGGAAGCCCAGGTTCAAACTTTTCCCACGTTAGAAAATCATCACAAAAGGGCCTCTTGAAAACTGAAAAAAAGAAAAAAGCAACATATCAGTCAAATTCAATCAATGTTTATATAGATATCAAGTCAAAAGAAACCAGAAAACAGGATATTTGACCTGATTTCCTAGAAATCCATGCCTCTGGTTCATATCCAAAAGAAACATATCAACAAAATCAGTAAGCAATTCATTCACATTAAGAACAAGATGCTTCTTCTTAGAGTGGCAAAATTAAGAGATTTCAATAGTGTTAACTGGCATTGATGCTGCCTCTCTGCCACCGCAAATAAGAACAAGAAACACCACCAAACACAATAACATGCATTGTATTACAAAGTATTGCACCAGTACAAAATAGGTTACATAGAAAACCTGCATCCACAAATAACCATATCAATGTAATCAGATAAGTAAAGCTTAATAACTAGCTTTCTCAGTTACTCCCAGCAAATATAGATATAATGAAAAGTGAACTTACCAGCTCACCACAAGAAGCCATCAGCGTCCACCATCACCCAAGCTTGAAGCCACAATACTAGCTACTCCAAAAGACCATAAGACCATCCATAAAAGCACAACAAACATAAATGAACGTGCCAATCTCATAACTTCAGGAAGACTACACACCATTTTCATAGCCTTCTGTAGAACCAACATGGTAAATGGAAGTCTATAGAAGCAAATATCACCACTAGAAATTATTTTCCAGACTGTCAGACTGAATTATTTATTTGGATTCATAATGAAAGGTGAAAAAATTGTAAAATAGGGATCAGCCAAGGCCAAAGAGAAGTAAATAAAGAATTAAACACAACAACCAGCTACTAAATTTAATGATTTCTCACACAGATCCATAAATACACGGAAGCAAAGAACGCAGCTGGGAAGGGGAAAGCAGCAGAATAATTCTAAGGAGAAAGCAGAATAAAGCATGCAAGCACTGAAAAATCAAGAAAAAATGGGATAAATATATGATACAGACCCAAAGTCGCACTCGAGCAGACGCAAGGTCGTCGATAGCTCAAAAGCGAAGACACAAGTGACGAACTAAGGTCATGGTTCTTCCTAAAAGGGAGAAATAGAAATAATCAGTGTTTGGCAAATGCTATTCTTAAGCCTAAAAGTGACAGACTAGAAGCAAAAATGCAAAATGAACCTAAAAGGCTAAAATCCAGCAGCGACAGAGTAGAAGCAAAATGAAGTCACGAACCTAAAGATGAAGATAGTGACAGTCAACAGAGAATAAGTAAAGCGATTGCGACAAATATCAGAGACAAAGATCAGAGATGAAGATCAGAAACTCGACACTGAGACAAAGCTCTCAGCTTGGTAGCGGCGAATCTCAATCTCTAGCGCAGGAGCTGGGAGGAGTAGATGAGATGTAGATGAGGTTCACAATTTCACAAATGCATCAAGCCATCCAGTATGGGCAGGGGCAGTAGTGGCGATTTGGGACTCAAATTTTGGGCCATTTGGTGGGTTGGGCTACTTTTTTTTTATTTATAAAAATACATATACGGGCGGAATGACAAGCCCGTAGCCCGCCCGTTAATTGTTGATATAGGTGGGTTTTTAGCCTATCCGGCCCAATTTGGGGAATTTTTCTCAGGTCCGGGCGGGCTTCGCGAGTTCCAGGTTGCATGCTTTCCCCTAAGTTTAGGGGTCTTTCATGTGAAGAAATGTGAGTGATCAAGATAGGATTTATCCCTTGCATTAGCTGAGAGATATTATCGGGCCCTTCGATGAGTGAGTTTGATAAATGTATAGCCATACTATAACGGAAAGGAGTTTTCGTTTCTTTGATCAGACTATTTAGGGATTGAGAAAGTAATGGTCAGAAATAGGAGGATGACATCATCCATACCTCATCCTTGACCTAGGTATCGTGTGACAAAAGGGACGTGATATGATTGCATGAAAGGTTGTGTCTTGTTAACGATCCTAATGTGATTTGGATAGTCACAACGTCTTAATAGAGGCTACTTGCGACTTGTGAAATAATACTGAGTTTAGCACACTGCCAATATCATATGGGTATACATGGTCGCATGCAAAAATATACCAACATGAGCTTTAATTCTAGTGTATATTCGAATTTTATATATGTGTGTATATATATATATTTGAAATGAAAAAAATATTATATGTCGGTTCTAATATTTAATTTATTCGATAAATTAAATAACTAATATTGATATTCATATTTAATTTATAAAGATAAATTAAATTTGTTGGCTCATTATTTGGATTAATTATATGGATATAATTTAATTAAATCAAATTAATCCAAATTAGAATTGCGAAAAATTCGAATTTCATATTTTGAATTTCAAGATTAATGAAGATTAATCTTGAATATCTTTTAAATTTTGAATTTC
>JANTPZ010003351.1:0-11167 GCA_025593235.1 Vachellia pachyceras
AACAACAACTCAAATAGGATAATTTCGCAAAGCAACCAAAAAAATTCAAAAAAAAAATGAAACAATCAATCAATGGCGCCATACCTCTCATTTTTGCTAAAAGCTCTTCGGAAATCTCGGCACCAAAACCTGTATACGGGTAGTAACCACAGAGTATATTTTCTTTTTGGCTTCCTCCTCACTACAACGGGAAAAAAATATCATCATCACACAGAGAGAGATGGTTGCTGGTTGAGAGAGCAATGGAGGTCGCTATCTCTCGATAACATGGGAGAGAGTTAGAGAGTGAAACTTAAACGCACAACAACAACTCAAATAGGATAATTTCGCAAAGCAACCAAAAAAATTCAAAAAAAAAAATGAAACAATCAATCAATGGCGCCATACCTCTCATTTTTGCTGAAAGCTCTTCGGAAATCTCGGCACCAAAACCTGTATACGGGTAGTAGCCACAGAGTATATTTTCTTTTTGGCTTCCTCCTCACTACAACGGGAAAAAAATATCATCATCACACAGAGAGAGATGGTTGCTGGTTGAGAGAGCAATGGAGGTCGCTATCTCTCGAGGAAGATGGACGACGGGACCTGGAGGGAGCAATCAATGGAGGAAGAAGTGGCGGCTGCCTGGTCTCGATGAGGAACAACAAGACAGAGATAGGCAATGTGGGGAAGAGTAAAGAGAAGAGTGACAGAGCGGAAGCCGAAGCCGAAGCAAATGGAAGCCGGAAGGTACGGGCAGGGAGGTCAATTGATGCTCTCTCTGCAGCTCTACTTCGCACAAGCAGTGCCTCACCGTTGAGGTCAATTGTCACAAAAACCTCATTGTAATTCAGTTTCAACAGCAGACCAGGATTTGATTTCGCCTTCGTCGGAGGAGTCGAACACTCCTTCGGCAATTGAGAGATGCAGAGGAAAAGGGATGGCGACAGTGTCGAAGAGGAAAAGGGATGGCCGAGAGAAGTACTAAACTGGTGAGGGAGGAGAGACGGCGAGGGTGAGCACTGAGAGCACGAAGAGAGGGTGAGGAAGAGAGGGTGAGCTGAGACGCCCACGAAGAATGAGAAGGAATCGCAATTTAAATTCAAATTGGTTGCCTTGCTTGTGGGAAGGAATCGTGTACAGGCCTCAGTTTTTTTTTTGGAGGAATCAGCTGATATGCTTATGAACAGTGAAATGTGTCTAAAAAGAAAAAGGTGGGTGGAGAGGTATTATAGTATATATTGATAGCAGTTACGTTCGACTCTTCAGTTCTCACCATCCATCTTTGGTGGTTAGTGAGTGTCAAATCTTATTCATATATGTGCTTGTTTGGGAACTCCGTTGGGAAAATGGATTTTACAGATTTTGAAGCATTTTGGGAATTTCGAGATGGTTTTACGGATTTTAAGATGGTTTTTATGAATTTCGAGATGATTTTTACAGATTTCGAGATGGTTTTGTCTCGGCTTACGTGCACCGTTTGGAAAAATGGCTTCCCAAACAGGCACTATAGCGTTAATAATCCGATGAAGCAAAATTGGCTTTGTCTGGAATTATCAGATTTCATCAGCTGTATATTCCCATTTTGGTCCATCTGAAGCGCATAACAAAGGATTGATGCAGCAAGTTGATAGCTCAATCCGGCATAAGCACTATACTTTTCATTTGTTTGTAAACATTTAACTCTCACCCAAAAATACGTTCAACAGTGTTTTTCCGTAAAACGAGACAATCTCATCCATATATTTACTTCAGCTTGCGTAAAAGTACTTATCTATCGCTTTCCTAAATGGACCCATTATATGAAACCAGCCGGTATTTGAAACCTAATATACTATGTTTCAACTAATCCAAAAAAGTTGAGAAGGTGTCCGTTTGAGAAAGCGGTGGAGAAGTGTTTTTACTATTTACGAGATAAATGTGTGAAGGAGATTATCTCGTTTTACGGAAAAACACTGTTGACGTACTTTTAAGGTGTTCAATCGCTTTACCAAACACCTCAAAGACTCAAGCTCAATATCATTAATTATGATAGTAATATCAATTAAGATATGCACCTGTTGGTTCTGGACCTGGTAATAATATATATTAAATGTCATTTTAATGTCTAAATTGTCATATCAGAAGTAGAATAACAGATTAATGTCATTTTACTATTCATAATCTTAACTACCACCTCCCAACAGCTGACATGGCATCACATCGTAGGAGCTGCCCTTCATCTTACCCACCCCCCCACAATCTAGTGCTTTGTTCGATAACCAATTTAAAAAAGGGTTGGCTAGGATACCCACTGCTTGCTAAAAAAGAGATCATGTTAGGACCCGTTTGGTTTGATGGAATTTGGAGGTATGGATATGAAAATAGAATTGATTTTCATATACATGCATGTTTGGTATGATGGAATTGGCTTCCACATAGAAGCCAATTCCATCAAACTCATGGATTTTCATTTCCACATGAAAAGCTTGGATTTTCAATTCCATGTTGATAATTCCATCTAAAAATTTTTTAATTTGATTTAGGTAGTTTTAAAAGTAAAAAAAAGATTTTTTTAATTTAGAAGAGCTTTTAGGTCTTTTCATCTAAAAATCATATCTCATTTCCATGACATACCAAACATACTTTTAAATCTCATTTCTATTTCCATTTCCATTTCCACGTCCATCAAAATGAATTCTCCGTACGCATAAATTCATCCATTGTTGAAACTTAAAACACTGAACAAAATAATTAGGATCTGGATTGTTGATTTGATTTATTTATTATTATTGTTAAAATAAATAAAAATCAAAATAGTCAATATCAATAGTATTTTGATTTTAAAAAGCAAAGTGGTCAATTGACAAAAAGCAAAGTGGTCAATTACTCAACTGGTCAATGGCAACGTAAATTTTCTTTGCAAAAGTTAAAAAGAAAAGAAAAGCCTCCAAGTCACGTGCCGCCACACAATGCTCAGGCCTCCATCATATTGCCCGCGCTCCGTCACATTTCAAATTCAAAAACGAACTCTTCTCCGGCAGTCCCGTTCTCTCCCAGTTTCCGACAACACTGCAAAAAAACTCCATTCCTCCTAACATTTCCTCACGAAAAGCCACTCAAATCCTAGACGTAAACGACACAGAAGATGGACGGCGATGAACCTCCTTGTCCATCACCCTATGTTTCGGCATCTTCGATTTTCAAGGACATATCCAATTTCAAAACCCCCAAACGTCCCTCTTACCACCTCAACTTCCAATCCCCTGGTCAGAAGTTCTTCACCGCCTCCAAGCAAACGCCGTACTCCTCAGCGTTCCGTCGCCGGCCGTCTATCGCTCCCCCATCTTCAGCTCGAACCAAGAAGTCTGCCACGGCTGCTAGGAAACTCAAGGCATTTGAATTTGAGCAGTCTCAATCCTCGAGAAAAGCTCAAGTAAAGAGAGAACAGTCTCTTAAATCTCTAGCCAAGTCTATCAGTGTTTGGCTTAATTTTTTGTTTGAAAACCCAGCTACGTGCGGGTGTAACTTGTCCATCGGCGGCATTCAGTTGGGGGATAATCATTCTGAAGCCGAGGTGATGAAGGGTAAGAGGGATAGCGGTCCTGGGATTTCCGTTGGGGTTGATAAAGCCTGGCGTACACCGAAGAGGCAGAGGAAGATGTGGTCTCGGGCAGAGGAACGTGTTGGTAATGAAAATGCGCACTTGGACTTGCCAAATCCTATGTTTTCGTGCTTGAGGGAATCTTTGGAGGATGTCTGCAGTTTCGATGATTTGAAGCAGCGAATGAGGGTTTATCTGAACTTGGGAAGTTGTAAAGAGATTTTTGAAGTTATGAATCAAGTCACCAAGGTTTGTTTTGGTCTTCCATTGACTTGGCATGACTATTTAGACAAGAAGAATAACTACTGCGTAGTCTATGAAACACAGTTTATAGTTTATCTGATCTGAAATTCGTGCAGTTCACATTTGATTATAGACGAATCTGAATACTTAGAACACTTGAACTTTTCACAAGACCTAATCGTTGTGTTTATGACTTGTTTGCCAGAATATCGATGAAGGAAGGTTAAAGTTGAAGCCACATTGCCCCATAGTAACAGATCTCGGATTGAAAAATAAAGCCACAAGAATCCTTATGTGTTATAATCCAATTTGGCTCCGGATTGGATTATATATAATTTTTGGTGGTGACTCCTTGGTACCTAACAGGGATGATGATTCTGAACAAGAAATCATGTTTTTGAAAATGGTTGTTGAGAAGCAATTTTTTTCACATGCGGGTTTGGCAAAAGCATATGCTTATAACAAGATGGTTGACGGCCTATACAGGCCAGGGTACTATGAGAATTTGGGGAACGTGATTTTAAAGAGAATTTTATTGCTTGTGCTTACTCTGGATAAAATTAAATCTCAGAGCAGCCTTTCCCTTAAGTATGGTATCGATGGATTGGATGGGGGTTCCCCTTTGTTGTTCAAATCAGATTCTTGGATTAAATCAAGTGGTCAAGTCATCAGCGGTAAATATTTGTCTACGTATCAGTCCTACTCCTACTTTCTCTCAATGTTTTCAAAATAACTGCCATTTAACTTTTCTATCTTGGTTAAAAACTAGAATTCCTATCGTCGGAGGTAATGCATGGAGAAGGAAAACTTCTTACCCATTTAGTGATAATAGGTTACAAAGTATCTCATCAACAGGTAAGTGATTTATTACATATTCAATCAGAGATCAATGGCTCATTTATGTAAGATTATGTCATCTTATGCGTAATTGTAACTTTTGAGGCCTTGTTTTACTTTAAGGCAATTCTGATTATAAAGTTGATTTTATATTCCATACTTCCATTACGTTGGTGAGGAGGAATTGCTTCAGGATAGCTTAGAAAAAGATACTATTGTCTGGCTTCTTTGTGATTCAGGGGCCTCTTGTCG
This sequence comes from Vachellia pachyceras, assembly GCA_025593235.1. Taxonomy (NCBI): domain Eukaryota; kingdom Viridiplantae; phylum Streptophyta; class Magnoliopsida; order Fabales; family Fabaceae; genus Vachellia; species Vachellia pachyceras. The sequence goes on from JANTPZ010003351.1 coordinate 4,895, forward strand.
AGTATGATTTCAAGGTCAGAGATTTATTTGCAGATCTCCAAGATGGATTAAAGCTCTGTAGAGCTATACAGCTCTTGCAGCACGATTCTTCTATCCTCACGGTTGGTTATATGCGTGTGGAAATAATATTAGCCAGTTTGGTATTTTAAGTGCTATATGTTTTCGCTGTTGCAATCGGTTATGAATTTGAGGCGTCATTATGTGGACAGAAAATTGTAGTTCCCTCAGATACTTATAAGAAGAATTTGGCCAACTGTGGTCTTGCCCTACAATACCTTAAGCAAGCTGGTGTGTTGCTATATGATGAGGATAACGTGATGATTCTAGCGGAGGATGTTGCCAATGGAGACAAAGAACTTGTTCTCTCGTTGCTGTGGAATATCTTTGTTCACTTGCAGGTGACACACATACCTTAAATTTACATAATCTTATTGATTTAAGATTTCATTATTATTAGATTTTGACCTGGATGGCAATCTAGCTAACTTCCCATGTCAATGAATTTGCAGCTACCTCTTCTGGTTGATAAATCAAGTATACTAGAGGAAATTGGTAAAATTCGAGGACTTGGTGTGGTATGTCCCATTTTATATTAGTTTCCTCTTTTAATTTATTAGTGAATAAATGCGTTGATTCTTATATTTTCTAAAACTTCTATGATACTTAAGCCTTAAACTTTTTTTTGGCATATTACAGGATGCCATTAACAATGCAAATTCAAGTTCATTGGAATTGCTTTTGAATTGGATTCAGGTACTATGCCTATGATACTTAAATATTTGTTTCAGAAAATTTCCTGCCGACTCAACAATGATGAGCAATTTGTAATGCATTTGAAATTTTCATGTAAGCATGTGTTAGAAAACATATTTCCTTATTTATCTGCGTTTAGATCATTTTGTTTTCTCTTTTCCAGGCAGTTTGTGAAAGTTATGATTGCGTGATTGACAATTTTGATTCATTAGTTGATGGAAAAGCTTTCTGGTGCTTACTTGATTATTATTTCCAGAAAGAACTTCATAGTTCCTGCTTACTGAAGGTAGTAAATCTCATTATTCTTGAGATTCCTGCCAAAACTTCATTATTTAGAATCAGTAGCTTTAGATTTTTCTTTTTCTCCTACAGGAAGTCAATACGGAAAGTGGCAAGGAATCAATAATGTCTGTCAATGATTATGCAGATGCAGTGTACAATTTTATATTATCGCAGAGGTTGACAACATTATTAGGAAATTTTCCGGAGGTAAATATCCTAAGTGGTGAAAATGTCTCTTCTGGAGAGTTTGAATATTTTCTTGGTAGGGCCGAGAGTTGCAAGAATTTTACGGATCACTTATTTTCATGTATTGCACAAAACAACGATGAAATTTTGAAATAACTATAGTTGAAAAGGGACCTGTTTTTTTGGGGGCCAAGAAGTGACTTCAATACAAAATTACAAATGTCTCATTTTATTACAATGGCAATGGTAATGCGTGGTATGTTATTCTACAGGTACTTCAAATAAGCGACCTACTTGAATATAATGGTGCTTCCAGTGATCGAAGTGTAGTGATATTGTTGGTTTTCCTTGCAAGGCAATTATTTGTCAAGAAAAATGTGGTAAAATGAATTTAGATCGCATTCACATCCTACTATTGTCATACTAGGGAAATTGCGTAAAACCGCATCTCTCTCTCTCTCTCTCTTGCTAGGATCAATTAAATTTCCATAAGCTCCTTGGTTGTGATTGCCAAAGTCTGTACCGGAAACATTTGAGGGTGGAGCAGTGTCTTTCTAATTCTGGAGCAGTAAAAGAGCAGGACGCTTCTGATGTGCATGGCAGCGAAGGTTTCGTTATTGTCTCTCTAGTGGTTCAGAGTTCTGTCATTTATTCACGTCGTTTAAATATACTGAATTTGATTTTCATACATGCAGTAAATTTGCATTGTTTTGGCTGACATCTTATTAACAACTGAGTCACCATTCACCAACTTAGTACTTCTTTGTAACCTTTCTCTCATGGCCGTTTGTTTCCCTTTGTAAGTCGGAATCATGTACTAAGAGAAGTGAGAAGAATTTATTCTAGTTAAAAACGAAAGCAGGTCCGTGAACCCATATTGTAGTATCTGGCTTTAAAGGTGGCCCATATTGTAGTTCTTGCATGGTAATTGGAGGCGAAATGTCAATTTTGACATCTGTTGAGTAAAAAGCATTGTGATATCTCATTTTTTTTTATTAGTAGTTTGGTGGCGAAATGTCAATTCTGAGCATATTAAACCTGAAACAAGCATCATCTTAAAATTTTTAATGAGAACTGATACGATGTTATTGAAGAAAATGATATTAATCTACTTTTCATATATAAACATATCCTTGACTGATGCCCGCTCATTTATTAATATAGATGCCTCAAAAAAATTCAAGGCCATCCAGGCTTGGTGGCAAGATATGGCTGAAAGAAATCAGAAATCTTATATGAAACCGGCTGCGTGCAGACCCATTGAAAGCAGCGCCAACATCAGAAGAGGTTAATCATGATTTGCTCAGTCCTTTTTCTTGTTATGCAGGGCTATATGTATCTATTTCAACCCTTGAAAGAAATACATATCTCACTTTCTTAAGAAATGGATCAGCTTCCCTTTTCTCCTCTTAAAATTTCTCAAATATAGTTATATAGAGAAGCAAGACTTAGTCCATTGCTTATCAATTTGTATGTTTTCTTTATTGGCTCACTAATTGTTGGACTAGATAGTTGACGTTGACGAAATATTATTCGTATCACTTGTTCTTTCTTTTCCAATGGCATTGCTTGGTTAAAGTAAATGATACCTTTTGCCACATATTGTAGCTCATTATTACATAGTAAGTGAGATAATACTTGTAAAATTAGTGTTAACGATACTTTTTCTTTGTCGATAATTGTTGTGTAATGATTCCAGAAACCGCTGCAATAACAATACAATCACATTTCAGAAGACTGGTTGCTCGTCGCATGTTTCTCAAAATGAATAATGCTGTCTCTATTTTGCAAACTGTTTTTCGAGCATGGCTAGAAGTAAGGCAGGAGTCTTCGTTCACCTTTGTCCAAGGTCGAAGTTTTTCATGCGGTATGCTGCCGGTTAACTTTGTCTATTGAAAATTTGTTCGTAATTTGTTTCATGGCATTTTTTTTTTCCAAACTCATGCCAAATTTTGCTTGTTCATTTGCACAGCAATACGCAAAAGGTCAGAAAAATATAGGAGATACGCCATGTTTTTCATTCAAAGACACTCTTTTTTGATGTTCAAGAGGTCCGCATCATTCATCCAGCAGGCAGTGAGGAGTTGGCTCTCTGCGAGGCATCAGCAGCGATGTAATATACAAAAGGTTGCTGCCACTACTGTTCAGAGATTTGTTCGTGGTTGGATGGCACGATCTAGATATAATCATATGCTTGATCAGCAAGAGAAGGCTTCTTATTTGTACTTACACATGTTTGAACTTCAAACCAAAGCAGCCATCAGGATTCAGCTTGCTTGGAAGAGGTATATGTGCTGCAAGGCTACCCGGAGGCACTTATATGCAACAATAATTCAAAGCAATTTTCGTAGGTGGCGGTTAAGAAGAATATATTTGAATCAGATTCAAGCTGTTTTGAGAATCCAGTGTTATTTTCGAATGTCAGCAAGTGTAAAGACTCTTCAACGCTTCAAAATGGCATTTAAGGCAGCGGTTGTTATTCAGTCTTTCACACGTGCATGGATTGCACGAAAGGAAGCTTATGCACGTAGAACTCGCATCGTTTCAATTCAAGTAAGACCTGACAATCGTTCTATTGTTAAATTTATTTCCTTTCTTGGCTTGAACTTCCTCCGCATAGAAAAGAAAATGATTGGTTATTAACCTTCCCTTACCAAGGCAGAATATATACTGACAAATTGGTTAATGTAGAACTGTTTTTTATATTGTAATCTTTGCTATCAATTATATATCTGGGCCAAATCAGTGGATGAATTTTGTTCTTACATTTATAAGTTATACTCTAGATTTTTATGGAGTGCTCTTAATGATTCCAGAGGCGTTGCCGCACTTGGCTGGCGAGAAGGGACTTCTTGCGCCAAAGAGGCGCTGCAATGAAGATCCAGAGCGTCATTCTCAGCCTGAAATACCAGAAGGCTCTCAATTGTGGGAAAGATGCGGTGTTGCAGATTCAGCGTTTTATTAGGGGGCATTTATCACGAAACAGGCTCTTAGGTAATCCCCAGGCGTTTGTGTTTACCCTTCTGATTCTTCCTTTTAGCCATCATTTGCAAGATTTAGTTATGAATTAACATTTTCTTACTATGTGATTCCGGTATGTTGTCTTAATGTAGAGGGTGCATCTCGGCAACGCGCAATGATTCCAAGTGGTTGCATTTTAAGATCAGCTGATTACTCTAGTTTTGAACTAGAACTACTTTTGTGTTCTATTCTGAAATTGCAGCGATGGTGGAAGGGTGTCATGTTATCCAAGTTAAGAACAAAGTCTGTGATTATAATCCAGTCTTGTACTCGTGGGTGGATTGCTAGGCGAATGGCAACTGTTCGCAGGCACCGTGTTGTTGTCATTCAAGTACGTTAATTTGATCGCTTTCATTAACTATGCTGGAGGACTATGATATTTTTTACGCAACCATACACATAGGGTCCGCTTGGTACGCTGGAACTGGCACCTGAGAACTGGAAGTGGAAACAGATTCTCTATGTGCGCGTGTTTGGTGCATTGGAACTGGGTTCCCGGTGGAACCCAGTTCCAGCAAAAAGGGTAGAACTCGGTTCCAACCTCAACCCCATGGAACCGAGTTCCAACCTTGGTTCCCTCTTCGATTTCCCATTTTACCCTCATCTTCTTCTCCATTGCAAGCAGTGGAGGCAGTGGAGAAAGCGACGGCAGCGACCTTGTAATGGCAATGACGGCTGCACTCGACGGTGACGACCTCCAGTGCCTCTGTTCCTTTCCATTGCCTCAGCTCTTGCGACGACAACGACTTGTCTCGTCTTGTCTCGTCTTCTCTGGTTTCAGCTTCCTCCGCCGCATCACAACTCCACCTACACTGCCTCACAACTCCACGATGCTGCCTCACAACTCCACCGCCTTCGATGACGCCTACATCGTGCATGAGCGCACACCTATCGCGATGCCTTCACAACCTACGACGCTCCTCCCTCTTCTTCTCGGTTTCGAACCTACTCTTCTCCCCTCACCGGAGTGTTGCCGGCATCCAAGGACTTTTAGATATATAGTAGAGACGATTCGGGCAATGTCTCCGGCTTCATATCTGCAGCGGCGACGAACATGGGTATATTAGCAGGGGCGAAGATTTTTTTGAGGGGAAGAGAATTTTTTTTTTGGGTGAGGGTATATTAGTCTTTTCACATTATAAATATAAATATTAAAGTAAAATAATACCCCACTACTTCCAGCATACCAAACAAACTTTTAATCTCAGTTTCACTTCCAATTCCACCTCCAGTTCCACTTCCATTTCCATCAAAACCAATTCCGCATACCAAACGGGGCATCTCTTTGTATTTTGAGTTAGGTTCATAATTCATTTTAAAATACTTGAACTTAAAAGAAAATTTATGGGGAAGCCCGTGGGATCCAAGACTAGATTGTACTTATCCAAAATAAGGGAATGCTATTATGATGATGCAGGTGATGACGCTAGCAAAGATTGTCCTATTTTCATGGATGTCTAGTTTGTTCTTTTAATCTTTTTAACAACTTCTATATTTTTTAGTCCTACTGGAGAGGTTATCTTGCTCGGAAAGAGTCAAAAGAGCAGCTGCGAGACTTGCGCCTGAGAGTGGTGAAGTCCGCCAGAAATGTGGACGATAGCAAGCGTCTCATAAATAGACTTCTCGTAGCGCTTTCAGAGCTACTTCACATGAAGAGTGTCAGTGGCATCCTTCACACTTGTGCAACGTTGGGTGAGAACAACTATATTTTATTTGGAATTTGCTATTGTTGTTATAAATAAACGGAAGTGTACAATTTTGAAGGAATTAGATCAAGCGTTTTATAAAAGCGTGAGATGTTCAGGTTTGTTTTAGAATGTCTTGGCACTTTATAACGGGCTCTTGCAACAAATTCTTTCCTATGTTGTATTTTCACAAACATGATGACAAATACCTAAAAATTCCCAGTTTCCTACATTTGACTGTTTAGAATTTATATACTCCTTTGATCGTGTGAGATTTTTAAACTAAACATTACAGAAAATCTGGCCTAATTAAGAAGTCATCTTTTGACTTGTGTCAATCATCTTC
>JANTPZ010003354.1:0-23347 GCA_025593235.1 Vachellia pachyceras
TAAAGTCTCCTAACTGATGGACCCATTCCCTTTGGACAGACAGCAATTACACTGATATTCTTTGGGAAATCAAGTCCCATTGACTGCAAATGCCCAAGTAGAAACCCATGAGACAGCCCAAGTATGCTGTTTGGCTTCATGTGGGAAAATACTTTTTCATAGTTATCAGCCTGCAAAATAAGGATAAGTTAAAAAAAATTATTGACCAAGGAGCTGAGATGCTATCAGTAAAACTACAAAATCACCAGCAGTATGACTTCTAACACATGAACAACTAAGTTCATCCAAAGTGTGTAAAACAGACAATTTCCATAAATAGAAGATAGAACAGTGTGAACAAAAAATACAGTGCAGCAATCAACGGTTTCAAAAACACAGAAAGGTTGGTTGGGATTTAACATCAAGATGCAGATCAAGGTAAGAAATAACAAATTGTTAAGTGTCTTTGGAGCATGAAATTTGACTTGAATTTACAAACCTGAGCAGCATCAGAAATCAACAGCAACACAAGATCGCTGCTAGAGACAGTTTCCCATATGTCACCAAGAGTCCCGTTTTCCTCAGTAAAACCAGCAGCTCGAGCTTCAGCAAATGATCGGGAACCTTTCCGGAGTCCAATCTGTACTCATAAAAAGGTAATGAAATTGGATTTGTAAAGAAACCAGTCATAGAAAAATTTGAAAATCTGCCCCACAAAGATGACAACCAATAGTAGTAAAGGATAATGAACTTCAAAATAAAAAATGAAATCCAGAAATCACCTTCACTACAATATCAGACTTTGCTTCAGCAAGTGAATCCCGCAGATTCTGGGCCTGAGCAGGTCCCTGGAATTTGAAATCCAAAGGTAATGGACACGTTAAATAATGAATTGCTTGATTATATCGAAGATATATTTTCAGCAGCGGAAGAAAGGGGACAACTCATAATTTCCTCAAGCATATATGTTAAATTATCTATCTACGCGATATAGAGGTAAAAGAAAAAAAAATCTGATATCTGGATGAAGCATCCAACAGTAACTTCGTTACTCTAGCCTAGCCTTCCTTACAAAAAGACTCGCAGCCCATTTCACAATGCACCATTTGCACAGCGGTTCAGCACATCAGCTAGATAATTGTTTGTTAACATCGGTGTTAACAAAGTCAACGTGCTCAGCAAATTTGCAGCCATAAATGAGCACAGTTTGCTGTCGAGTACAACGCGACTTCCTTTCCTAGTTAGATTACTTTCTTTCTTTCTTTTTGGACTTTTCTCAGCAATAACATAAACAAGCGTTTTTTTTTAATTCGATTACTTCAATCAGCTAATTAACATTACGCATAGCTGAGGGAGAAACCCATCGTGCTCATTCAATAGCAGCACATGAGAATAATCACCTGTGATCCCCATCCGATGACACCGATCTGTTTGATGCCCTTGAAAGCATCTGGCAACAAATGGAACAAATCCCTCCCTCCTCTGACAATGTACTGCAATAATACAGAACACCCATGAAATAAGCCAATTTCCACCAAACGAAACGAAAATGCAGAAGATGAAGAGAGAGAACTGAACAAAACAGAGATTCTGAAGAAGACCATAGACATTAAAGCAACATACCTCATCGTGTCCAGCAAGGTTAATCTTCTCCTTCTTGAAGATATTCGTCTGGAAATCAAGAGAGGCAGGGGGTTTTATGGTCTGAACGGAAGCCATTTGAGCTCCGAGAACTAAACCGGCAACAGAGCGTCGTTTAACTCGGAGAGACTTCAAGTTAAGCCTGAAAGACGAAGGTGAGAAAGTGAGATTGGAGGCAACGGAAGTTTTAACAACGGTAAGGGTCTTGGAAGGAGTATAGATAGGAGTGGCGTATGAACTTGCAGCCGCCATTTATTGTGGAAGAAGCTCGAGTTGCCTGCAAACTAGGTTGTGAAGAACAGGTGGAATGTGTGTAAGGATTTTATCATTTTATATTATGTGCGCACACAGGGATCGATGCTAACATGCGCCGGAATGCCACAACAACGCCACCATTGTAGGTCTGGGTCAGTGGATCCAATGTCCAAAGGGTGGATAATGGGTTGTCTAGTGGATCCAACTTGTTTGAAAAACAATTTTTTTTATCTGTTTATTTAAATTAAAATTAAAATATTTTAAAATTTATAAAAAATATCTTAAAATTTATAAAATTATCTTGAAATTCATAAAATCATTTTGGAATCTCTAAGTACTTTCTTCTAACGGATTCTCAAACACACCATCTTATTTTAAATCGACCACTCAAATTTTAAGGTGAGTGTGTGTATTATTTATCATTTTTGTAAATTATTTTTGCTAATTACATGCCATCAATATATATATATAATTTTTAGTGAAAATTATTGGGAGGGAGTATTTTTTTTATTGGTTAATTAGTGGTTACATTTGAAGTTAGACGAAATGTACATAATCTCTTGGCCAATAAAAACCACTCATTATAGCTAAAAAAAAGAAACCATTTATTATTGAGGGCCCAAAAAAAAAACCTGTTGTTGCTGTCTTTTGCGAGGGGTGAATTATTTTCCCAAAGGACAAAAATATGTAAGGGCACATCTTTGAGTGAAGAAAGTAACATCTATTTAATTTGCTGAGAGTTCAAAAAAAACATTATGCTTCACTAGAAATAAATTACTGTCAAATTCTAAGTAAAATGTAAATATCAAAAAGTTTTAGTAACTTGTAATAATAATTTTTGTGTAATAATGGTAACAGGTTTAAATTTTTTTTTTGTGATTATATTTTTTTACCTTCCGGTGATTTTCAAAGAAACAAACGTGTCACGTGTGATTAAATGATGGGGACGGAATCAGAATCTCTGGTCGTGGCGGGCTCCCCCTGTTTTGACTCTTGTGCTTTGCCTTTATGAGGCTCCTCAGCTTTTTCAATACCTTTTCAGTCCCTCTTTATTTTCCTTATTTGGAAGGCACGTTTCCTTAAAAATTGAGATAAAATTCATCTCACATTAATTTATGTAAAATTATTCTTTAAATGAATTTTCAAACACGCATATTTTTATTCTAATAAAAACATAAGCTCATGAAAAACGTAACATCTATCAGTGGTTTAAAAATAATTTTTGGATAGAAGTTAGATGATACGATATAATTTATGTTTTGATGGACATTAAAGAAATAGTTTTTTATGAAAAGAAAAATTCATTTGGATAAATGTTGAAGAATTGACTTCTTATATGAAATTACTTTAAATGACATGGATATAATTAAATACCATATGTTCACGTATATATTTTATTTTATATATTAGGATAAAATTAAGAAAAAATGATAAAAAATAAAAATGGAGTAAAGAAAGGTATATGTAAATTAAATGCCATGTGTTCGAATTTCTAAATCATGTATGATCACGTATCCTATTTTTTTTATGTAGGTTTATATTTAAACGAAAATAAGGCTTTACGTATGAATATTAGAAATTTCACCTTAATTTTTATTTATTTAAATCAATTAGAAACAGTGAAATGAGTGCTGAGAGTGTAGGGTTCATAAAAAGCAGTTATTTTCTCATTTTGTCGAAAATGACTTTAGTTCGAAATGTATTTTTTATCAACACCCATCTAAACAGGAGACATCTACTTCATAATGCATTTTTTTGACTCAGAATGCATTTGCCATCCAAACACACCCATACCATATAAACTCTTTTTATTTTTTTTCCTTTCTTTAAATATCACACTATCAGTCCTCTCTTCAATAGAATGCAGTTAAAAAAACAAGTAATATACAAATAAAAAAACAAGTAATAATTATATACCTTGGGATTTTGAAATAGAACACATATAAAAGGATAAAATAAAAATCCCAAAACCAGGCCCTACCAACGACAATCTTTCTTTTTATTTTTTTTTTCAAACACTTTAATTTCTTTCCTTTTTTTTTTATTACAGCCGATTTAAAAACACAGGCAAACATGTCGATACCCAGTCCAAACCTGATACCTCATCCTAATGTGGCGGATCAATGGAGGTGGGGCCCACCCTCACCAACCCCATTTTTAAGGCTATCTCCTTGAGAGTTGTTGCATACGTGTTAAAAGATGTTTTTGGAAGTGTTTTTAAGAATAACTTTTATAAATTTTAAGGTAAAATTTAGATTTTGGAGAATAGCTTTTACGGATTCTGAGTTAAACTCTAGATTTTGAAAAGTTATTATATTTAGGAAGTTAGCCCGTTTGGCAAATTGCCATAAGCCACTTATAAGTGCTTATTCACATAAGCCGAGGCAAATATGTGGAGGAGATTGTCTCGTTTTGCGGAAAAGTACTGTTAAACGTGCTTATGAAAATAAGCTCATGGTTACCAAACATGCCCAATTGTCTTTTACGAAGTTCAATGGAAAAAAGTAGGTAGGAGAAATGAAAGAAAAAGTAGAAAAAATAAAATTTATTAGGAGATAGGGTGTGATTTGACAAGAAAATAACTTTTTCATAATTTGGGTTTCAAACCTAGGTTTTGTATCCAAAATAGTTTTTCTGAAAAATGTGAGTACGTGAACAAAACCTAAGTTTTAAAACCAAACCTATATTTTAGAACGAGAAACCAAACAAGCTCTTTGTGTTGAAAAATAATATTCACATGAGTTAAGATAAAACCTCTGTTGCATATTTAACATGTAGACTGTAAATCATGTAGCAAAAATAATGATGTGGTTAATCCAGATGGACACAGAAGTTGGTGACGTGATTAACATGCCTATGGGTTCCGTTTGGATAGCCCGTTGGGAAAATGGACACAGATTTCGAGGCAGTTTATGTGAGAGGAAAAGTATCTCGGTAAGCACACCCGTTATGCAAATGGGTAAAACAAACGGAGCCATGGGGATTTGTTTTATTAACTGGAGTGATCAATGTGAAAGGATAACAAAGAAAAGGCCAAGTGGATAATGGGGAGACACATACACAGACACAGAAGAAAAGAACAAGAGAAGGCTCATGAGTGTTAAAAGGGAGTGGAATCAATGAAGAAGTGGCTGTTCCATGTTGTGGGTATGGCAAAATGTTGAATCAATATTTAAATTTCTAGTGAGAGAGACATTCGAGTGTTTAATATTCGATAATAATTTGAACATTATAACATTTATTACAATTATGCTTGCGTTGACAAAGGAATCCAAGCCCAATTCTGTATTTTATCTCTCTTTCAGAAAAGGAAAATTTTCATTAAAAATATTAAATTGCAAATGAGGATGTGAAAATAGAAACCGGTCAATTACAACAAGATGAAAATATTAACAGGCTAGAGACAACAAAAAAAAAAGTGTCCAAAATGTTAACACCATGTCTGGTGCGATCAAATAACAGAGCATGCGATCTTAAATGGTGAAGATGTGATATACTTACAAGAACATTTTGGTTTGAAGACCTAATGGTTTCCATCACATAATCTCAAAATTTGATTCTTCAACTGTGGCTATATACTGGGCTTGTTTGTTATTCCGTTTGGAAAAATTAAAAACATGTGTTTTTCTACAAAACGAGATAATCTTCTTTATATATTTACTTCATTTTACATAAAAGCACTCCTCCACTCTTAAGCGGATTGAGATTAGAACACAAATTACCAAAGTGCCACTTTTTAAACACTGCCTTTTCTTCTTTCTTTTATTTGCACAATCAAACAAACATATCCTGAAATTTTTCCGCAAATCAGCACTTGCCTATTCGGACTTCGAAGAGAGAGCGCTTATTTTAAGCGGTAATTTTCTGGACTGGCTTGTCCGACAAATGTGAACCAGATTTGTTTGATTACAGTGACCGCGACTTTGACTCACAGTAAAGCCTAAAGCTTTGAGACATTTCACATGATCTAAGCCTCAACATGGACCACTGAGCTTGATTTTGAATTTGATGTTTCAATTTTTATGCCAGAGATCCTGGCTTCTATGTGGGCACGCTGTTTAGATATATAAGAAAAATATATTGAGGCTAAATTTGAATAAAGAATATTTCGAGGCAGGAGGATTGAGATCTCATCTTGCACTCACGAGACAGCAATTTGTACTCCAGTTACATCTAAAATTGTGATTTAAAACGAACGAGACGAAATATTTGTGCTATTTAAAAACCATGCATTTCTGACTCACCCCACCTAAACAGGAAACGTTTTAGTACTTTCCTGATCCTCTCTCTGAGTCCCTCTGATTCTCCACTTCACCACATCTTCCAGTCCAAATCCAATATGGCAAGCAAGTAATCACTCCCATTTCTCCATTAAATTCTTCTCAAAAGGGCAAGCTTTGCCTCTGTTCCTGTGATTGGAACTCATAGAAAGCAGCAAAATAATGGAAGGTTTTGATTGGAGTTCAGGCATTTGCGGAAATGCCTCAGAGAAAAGCAGTCATGGTTTTGTAGAAACTGGGTTTGCTTCATCTTCTTCTCTGGTTTTAGATAACCAGATAGGTGAACTCATGGAGGCTTCTGTCAAAGATGGAGAAAAGGGCTTGTCCTCCGAGAGAAGCATCGCAGCTTTGAAGAATCATAGCGAAGCCGAACGAAGAAGAAGAGCAAGAATCAATGCTCATCTTGATACTCTTCGCACTGTGATTCCAGGTGCTAACAAGGTCAGTTTCTTCAATCTTCTTTACATTCACTGAGTTCCTGTTGGTTTTGAAATCTGAGTAATTGTTTTTTTTTATGATTATGAACCCCATAGATGGACAAAGCATCGTTACTTGCAGAAGTGATCAGACACTTGAAGGAGCTAAAAGGGAATGCAGCAGAAGCTTGTGAAGGTTTAATGGTGCCAAAGGACAGTGATGAGATAAGAGTTGAAGAGCAAGAAGGTGGCTCTAATGGCGTTCCCTATTCAATTAAGGCATCCCTATGTTGTGAGTATAAACCTGGGTTATTGTCTGATATAAGGCAAGCACTTGAAGCTCTTCATCTGATGATAATGGAGGCAGAGATTGCGACCTTGGGAGGGAGGATGAAGAACGTGTTTGTGATAATAAGCTGCAAAGAACACAACATCAACATTGAAGATTCAGACTATAGGCAGTTTCTTGCTGGTTCTGTTCATCATGCTCTAAAGTCTGTGGTTGATAGATTCTCTGCTTCTTCACATGACCTGTTAGGAATTAGAAAGCGGAGGAGGATTTCTGTGTTCAGTTCATCATCTTTTGGAGAATTAATATGGTGAGCTTATTATATAGTTTCGCGGGAGGAATTTTATATAGCTCTCCGTTTGATCATGAGTTTGTGAGCTTGTTGATTGATTTAAGAAGACACTTGGCTCATGTGCCTTACTGCCATATGTAAACTTGATTATATATAAATACTGAAATAATGAGAAATTTTGCTTTCTCGGTTCTTCCTTACTTGCACATGTCCTTTTGTGAAAGACAAATCTTAGGATGATCATCTGTAAATGAATATAGATGTAAAAGCATTTAAATTCTTATGTTCACAATTTTTTTAAAGAAAAGAATTAATGAACTGAACCAAGCAATATTTTTGTCAAAAAAAAAAGCTACATTGCAAATTTGCAATTATGTTTTTTGAAAAAAAATTCACAGGCGAAAATCATTCTGACAAATTTATGTAAATTAATTCATGTTTAAACTAAATTTCATAATTGAAATTTTATTATTTTTTCAAAGGAAATATATATATTCTAAGGTAGTATAACAATATAATTTATTTCATAGCAATTTCTATTTTCCTAAGTATATTATCTCAGTCTTTATTCTTAAATATTCAATTATTATTATCAATATATCATATAAAACTATAAAAATCATAATATTCAAAAATCATAATGATAAAAAGGAAAGGACACTGGAGCCCCCCAAAAAGGGACCCACAGGTCAATTTAGAACCGTGCATTCCCAAAGTATTTTCATCCTACGGTTCTTAATGCTCTGAAGCAGAAGCGTCTTGGTGCTGCGTCGTTTCTGCCTGAAAGAAGGAAGCTGAGACAGACCTCCGTTCAGTTGGGTCTTCTCTCCGTCGAAACAAACTCGCAATCTATTTCAACAAAACTCGATTCCTTCCGCCAAGACCTTCCTCTAATTTATCCGTTTTTCCATTGACTGCCTTCAAATTTGCAGTCTCTTCCTCTATCTTTCCGTCAATCATGGCACAGGAAGAGAAGAAATCTGACATTCAGAAAATCGGAGACGAAAGCGAACAGACTGATGAGGCCGTAGAGCTCGTTCTCTTTCAAGTGTCTGAATGTTACGTATACATAGTAAGTACAACTCAGAGATCATCTTTGAAAACCAAAAAGATTGAGCATATCTTGCAATTTCAAGCTTGTTCATGTGTTTGTTCAGAATTTAGTAGTGGTGAATTGGTCTGGGTGAAGGATTGTGATAGGTAAATGAAAATTAAGTTTTCATTTAAATGAGTTCAAAGGATCAGGTTTGATATTTGAGCTCAGAATCAGAATCTGCATCATATCCCCATCGCCCTCTCATGTATTTTTGCGGGATTGATATGGTATTATTTTATAAAGCTTAACCCAATTCAATAAGTATGGTGCCAATACATTTTGAGATTTTTTTCGTAGTTAATTTTACTGTCATAATGAGACTAATGACTTGAAATATTGGATTTTGGAATATCTGTAATGTCTAGCTGACGGTTACTCCAATGTATGCAGATTCCCCCCAGGAAGAGCGCAGCTTCTTACAGGTTTCTGCTTAAATTTAAATGATTACTCCTGATCTGCTATACTTATGATCTTCTGGATATACCATTTATTTAGCATAACAAGTTTGTGCCTTCTAACTTGCTCTTGCTTGGGAAAAGGCCAAAATTTTCAGCGTCCAGGAAGTTCATTTGATGTGCGCTGTATTTCTTTCAAGACATTTATGTGTGTCTTCTGGGAAGCAATTGATTTTAAACTCTATAGTTTAGTGACTCAGTGCTTCAATTGCTAATTGAACAAGTGCCTTATATATCAATGTATGCTTGTGAAATTCTTTCAGGGCCGATGAATGGGATGTGAACAAATGGGCATGGGAAGGGACATTGAAGGTCATTAGCAAGGGAGAACTATGCATTATAAAACTTGAAGATAGGAAAACAGGTAAGATTATAGTTGAGCTGCTTTGATAGGGTCATACATCTGCTTTCATTTTTTTTTTGGTGTTTACTACATTTAAAAATGTTTTATTTAATCAGGTGAACTATATGCTCAGGCATTTTTAAGAAATGGTGAGCTGCATCCTGTGGAGCCCGTCATTGACAGCAGCAGGTATGTAAGACTGTTGTTATTTCCCTTTTAGCTGTAATCATGTCATTTTCTGCTTCTTGATGTTTAATACTTCAATTTTGCAGATATTTTGTTCTTCGCATAGAAGAGAACATAGGTGAGCCCTGATCTCTAAATTTTGCTTTGCTTCCTTTTCTTCCATCGCATTGTGCAAGAGCTGAGGAAGAAAATATCTCCTCCTAATGGAAATAAAAGCAACATAAGCGGGAGGAAAAGGAGTTGAAAAGGAAGATAACATAACATTATAACATAAGAAACTTTTGGATGAGATTTTTGAATTGAAGTTCAACAAACTACAGCAGTATCAGGTGCAATCATTTCAGTGGTTTTCTTTTCCTCCCAGCCCAAAGTAAACAGAAAAATTATCATAATGAGTTATCAAGTATTTAGCTTATTCTGTAGAAGTTTTGTCCGAAGACATTGTTTCTGGGAATACACTTGCTTACATGTTTCTGAAGCATTGCCAGAAGCTGACCTATCTGACATTTTAAATAGAAGATGGGATTCCTTCTAAGAGGTAGTTTCCAGACTTGTCCTTGCTAGAATATTTCTGAAACATTCCTCTAAGCTGCTCCATCTGATACTTCAAATAGAGGATGCGACTTCCTACTTTAGATATAAGTTTTGTGAAGGGGTGGCACTGATACTTGGCACTTTATAAATATAACTTCAAGAGAAGGAAGGTGTTTAGTTGTGTGCTCCATCAGTCAGTACCCAAGTAGCCTTTGTATTTTCAAATATACACTATATCATGGAACTCATGACTCATGACTCATGAATGACTCATCAACATGTTGACGTTATTTCAAGACTGAGTCCAAATATAAGCATCCTCTTTTGACAATTGTCAATATTTCGAGATTCAGAATCCAGACATCTTTGAATTTGTAACGTTGAAAAATTCATTACGGGCAAGTGACATGAGTTGAGAACTGATAAGAATGTCAAAAGAGCGAAATGTCGTAATGATTATTTTGAATTCTGGGGTCTGCTTCACGCAGACAACAGACTGGATGGGAGAGGCCTCTGACTTAAACTATAATGGTCAACAAATTCCTCTATGACTAGCAGTGAATTTATCCATTACGGTCAAGATTTCCTTTTATCTTAGCTAGTAGCTTGCAAATAAGGTGTTCGTAATAGTTCTGTTGAAAATGTTCTGAACTGTCTCTTAGTTTTATCTCTTATATATTGATTGAATCAGTTATACTTCCTCGCTGTGAAAGGCCACCCAGACTATCCAAGTGACATTAAAATTTTATAACCATTGATCTCTCTCAAGATATCATTGTTGTTGACCTCTTAATTTCTTACTTTTAGCCCCCTGCAAATTTGCCTTACAAGTGTACCTTTTCTCTGTTGGTACAGTAGTTGAAAGACTTGTGAGCTTTGACTCCACAAAATCCAATGCATTATTTCTCTACACTCCTTTGAGTTTTAGATAACTTTTCAAATTTGATCCTTAATAATTGGAAATCTTGTAGGTGGCCGTCTTCGGCATGCCTTCATTGGTGTAGGATTTCGAGAAAGAACAGAGGCTTATGACTTTCAAGCTGCCTTGCATGACCACATGAAGTATCCTTAACATATTTATAATTCGTCATTGGTATTTTTTTCATGCATTCCCCCACTCAGTGGCACCGGAAATAAATACTTTACACTGTTTCTCATAATGGAAAGCTTTTATTTTCCTAAATCATTTGAAAGATATCTGAACAAGAAGAAAGAAGCAGAAGAGATGGAACAACATTTCCAGCATACTTCCTCTGTTGATTACAGTTTAAAAGAAGGAGAGACTCTCAAACTGCAAATTAAGACGAATGTATTGGAATCTTTATCCTTTTGGTTATTCAGGTGCGGTCTTTCTTTTTTGAGTATCATGATCAACGTGACCCTTTGTTGTTGTCTGCAGAAAAGTGGCCACAGTGCAAAATCCAAGTTGCTTGAGCAGGGTCAGAACAGCCCCTCCGAAGAAAAATGTGATATAAAAGAATCTAAGCAACTCAGCATTAAGTTACCACCCCCACCACCCCCAGGATCTCCTACTACTGCCCTGCAGAAGTCTCCAACAAATTTCAGCCCCGAGAAATCTCCCAGAGATGAGACGCCTGAAATAGACAAAGAAGATCAAGAACATTCGAGTTTTCCAGAAAATCAGAGCGCGCAGGATATGCCAGATGATGATTTTGGTGACTTCCAAACAGCTGGTTAACCTTTTTAACCACACTATCATGTCTGTGTTCCAGCACTTGGACTTTTATCTTGTACATTTGGAATCTTTGATGGTTACAAGGAATGTGTAAAGGTTGAGGAATTGTTTTGTGGTCCGTAACACAAAAGATGATTTAGCTCAGATATTGAATTTGCATATCTTCAGTCTCATATTCTTCTACAGCAAACAAAGTCTCCAAGAATCCAACCATACACTTGGTCAAGCTTTCATGTTCGTTTATCATGGTTTTGATGAGTCGTTCCCATGAATTGTTGAAGATAAATAAAGGCACAAGGAAACAGAAAGCTAGATGACAACACAAACCGTGGAAGCGGACGGCAATATGCTTTGTGGTAGCCGTACGTCAAAGCTATATGCATCGCGTCCCATTGCTGCTCATTATCCAACTTGGTGGATATTGGATAACCCAATGCACGAGACTTGATAAGGGACCTGTGGATTAATAATTTACAATTAATAAATATTTTTTCATAAGTTCATTTTATTTTAAATTATTCATATATTTCTTTGTTCCTTAAACGACATAAATCTAATTTGAAATGATTTGTTCCTAAATTATTTTTTTTAGAAAAGGCATTTTATTTACTGGGATTGATATTTTGAGGAGGTGGAAGAGCCTAATAGTCGAAGCACATGTATAAGCTTGATTGTAACTTGTAAGCAACTCTAAATACAATAGTTCAAAACTTCAAGGCTGTGAAATTGGATGATTACAAGTTTCTTGCTTCAAAGTTAAACTATTAATCGCATGTATGGATCCAACTTTACACATATGAACCCACAAATGTATAACTCACTATTTTCTTAGAAAAAATATAAGTATATTCTATTGATGTAATTCTTTGTTTAAAGTTTTTTCTATCACAAGTCATTCCGGTGTAACTGGAAAATATTCATTGTGATGCGCAGGCTTATGAGAAATTAATATGGATTAACAAAGTTAAAGCAGAACAAAACAAAGTTTCAACTTTCGTGTAGCCCAAAGAACATTATCCTCAACAGTATTGCAGGTACCATAGTTCTTGAGGTTTTTATCTCACGCCTTAATATATAGTACTAACCCTTATATTTAGTATATGAGTTAGTTGACTTTCTTTAAATATTAAAGAAATTACACAGGTTAGTTTAAAGTATTTATATTTATCAATTTTCTTCTAACTAATCCTATAAATTGATATATAATCTGATTAATTTAAAGTATTTTCACAAATTAATAATATTATATGTATATGTATATAGAAAAAATAAGTAGGGAGAATTACAATTAACTTCTGAATTTGGGAAATACTTTAAAATTTCGGATTTATCGATGAATCATTTTCGTTAATAAGTTTTTACTCCTTATAATTTATGGTATATTATTTATTTGTTTATAATCAAATTTTGATTCTCCCACGACTAAACAGCCATGAGTACAACACGAGCCGAGGTGGAAAAAATGTGCCGCCAAGCCCGCCATTCCCAAAAGAGGCAACAGAAAAAAAAAAGCTGAATTCTGGAATTGTGAAACAAAAAACGAAGTGGGGTCCACACACCGGAAAAGTGAGCGACGAGTGGCTGGATGAACTGAGGGCACTAGGTATCGGAATCCACGTGTCAATCGTATGGCTATAATATGCTCCCCAAGCTAAGCCTTCACTCCGTACGTTTCCTTTCCTTCTCGTCCTCGGCGACCGTCTCCCAACTCCTCGAGTCCTAATAAAATTTTCTTTAGTTATCTTTGTTCCTCCTCTTTTGATATCGAATTAAATTAAATTTCGAGTCTTTAGTCCCTTTAAAGGGTTTATTGAACTGGGCGAGACTCTTTCAGCTTGGCGTTGTTGGGCGCTCCTCTTTTCTCAGAGCAAGTAAGTTCTGAACGTTCCATGAAACGGAGACCCTATGCTTTTCATTATTTTCCACCCTTAAAGTTCATGGAAAAAATAATATCGGAACTGGGTTTTGTTTTCTGATGACAATTTCTTTCCTTTTCGGTTAATACATATGGGGTTAATGCCCTTTTGTTTTTTTTGATTGAGTTTCGGTGGGGTCTTTTAAATTATAGCTGCTCTTACTTCTTAGGCAAATTCAAGTTTTTTCCCAAGCCTTTCTATGACAACTTTAGTTGAGGAAATTTGAAAGTTCTCATGTCGTCTTTTGTTTTTACTTTTTATTAAGGCGGGGGAGGGTTTTTTGCAGTTCTGGACTGCCCGGGAAAAAGAAGTAGAAAGTTTTGGTATTGGTAAATTGCATGAAGGGTTTGGTTTGGTTTAGTTTGGTTTAGACTTTAAAAGGTTGAATGGGCTGGTTCGAGCTGTTGGTTCGTAGGAGCTAGGATTGGGAAGTTGGGGTTTTGAGTTTCACATGATTAATTTACAACTCCTTTTTCTTTATTCCTTGGGTTGAAAAGGTTGTTTCTTGAATCTAAACGTGTTCTAGCTTTGAACGTATCTGCAAACAATTCGATATCTTTGGAAATTGTAAAACACTACCTGATAAATGCGGTTTTATGCATATGAAGTTTACCGCCATCACTTCAGCCTCGCTATTGTGTGTATAATGTATCGTGTGTGAGCATTATCATCTTGAAGATAATCAGGTAATAACGTCTTGTTGTTCAAAAGGAGGATCCTAACCTGATTCATAATTACAGCGAGATTGTTATGATAACGATGGAGCTGAAAGGCATAACTTGGGTTGGGAATATATACCAGAAGTTTGAAAATATGTGCCTGGAAGCGGAAGAAGTGATATATGAGGTAAGCATTTGTGTCCATTTAGCTTTAGCCTATCTAATAGTCACTTCAGTTTCCAACAAGTGACCGTCAAATTTCTCTAGCAACAGTTATGAGTTCTTGTAATAAATGTCATTAGAAGCTTCAATCAAAACATACGCCTTTCCTTAAATATCAGCGAAGGTGCAACTTTTCTTAATATTTGGCTAGATATCTGTGGTATCTTCCTATAATTGTCATTACTCATTAGTATGGTGATTATACATATAATTTGTCGTGTTATGGGAGTGTAAATAACCTTTAAGGAAGCTTAATCCTATGTGATTGAACTCTTTAAGCTGTTGAATTGGTTTTTCAAGCTAATGGTTTGCTGATGAATCTATTGTATCTAATCCCCTCTAAACTCTTTTACTTTTCTTTTTTCCTTTCGGGATAGGACACTGTTAAATACCTGGAGAATCAGGTGCAGACTGTTGGGGAAAGTGTTAAAAAATTCTATGCAGATGTCATGCAAGATTTGCTGCCCCCTTCTTGTGTGGATGAAAGAGGGATGTCTGATTTTCCTATAGATCAAGATACTAATGTTGAGGTCCATAAGAAGACAATTATGGGTCCCAAGGAAAGACCTTCAAAGGTTGATATCAAGGAAATAAGCAAGGATTTAAGGATCAATGACGTTGATAAAGATGTCACCTGCGCTACATCTTATGAAAAATCTTGTGACACTGATGTTTTATTGACGACATTAGCTCCTGGCAACTCTTTCAAAGTGAACAAATTTAATTCACATGCAAGACGTCGTGTTAGGAGTACAAATATTGGATCAAACTTTGCTCCAACCTGGACAGTGGATGGAATCACTTCAACTGAAACAGAAATAGAAACATGCAGGATGTTGTCCAGTAATATTTTAAATGAAAATCATGAAGTGCCTTTTCGTCCTGCAGCCACCTTTTCAAATCAATCTTTGGATGAAGTAAAAATTCCAGACATGGTTTCTGATTTTTGTTGTGAAAAGGAAAGTTCTGAAGAGATTTCTGATCTTCCCATATTTGATAATAAGCCTGCTGATGAAAAAGAGGTGAATATGAGCCCTTCTTCCTCTGCTGTCCAATCTGGAAAACCAAATGGTGAGTTTCCTTGCAGATGTTTTCCCTATTTACACGCTCCTTATATTTCTCCTCTTCATTGCCAGCATACTGTCTGATTATTGTTCTTTTGTCACAGTCAGTCTATCACATCCAGATATATCATCATAGGCATACTTTGGGTAGATTCTCTTGAGAGCAATATCATAATTTTTTGTGTG
Source organism: Vachellia pachyceras (assembly GCA_025593235.1). Taxonomy (NCBI): domain Eukaryota; kingdom Viridiplantae; phylum Streptophyta; class Magnoliopsida; order Fabales; family Fabaceae; genus Vachellia; species Vachellia pachyceras. The sequence goes on from JANTPZ010003354.1 coordinate 15,510, forward strand.
CGTTCATATGTGGAGGTCTTCCTGCAGGTGGAATTGGATGGGAATTGATTGTTTTATGCAGGAATCAATGTCTAATAAGTGAGGCAGAGCTTTTGGGCGTAAAATAATAGTAGTTTTACTGGTCTGTCTGCATCACTTTCTGAAATTGGAAAAAAGACATTGCAGCTTTCTTTGAACAACATACGTTATACTTTTGTGAAATGGTGAACCCATTCCTAGAATGTACCTTATTTATATCAAATAAAGCATCCAACTCATTCAAATTTCCGCTCTCTCTACGTTATTTAAACATAAAATTTAGCTCAGCCTTTGCCTTAACTCCTTAAACGTATTTGTGCTGTCTCTGTTCCTTCCATCTTAGCTCTCTCACTGAAGTTACTGCTTGAGGCCATGTATTAAAAAAATGAAAAAATAAATACAGAAAAATGTTTGTCATGTGAATTTGCTTATTAAATATGTGCTGCACAATTCTTATGGCAAAGGAAGATATTGGGAAAACTAGACATTTGTTTCCTGTCTAGCTGCTAAATTAAATTTCTGTATGATATGAATTTCTCTCAACTCTTGCTGTCAAAGTGTTGCCACTTTTTGTGCATCATATTTGACCCATCCCTTTTAATGGGAAACACAGCCCGCCATAAAAGCTACTCAGAGATTTACTGCCATCAACTTGAACTAACAACCTGCTTGGAGCCTTTGGCAGAAACACACCCTGAAAGCTAGCTTTTAGCATTGCAGAGCCCAAAGTCTATGAATTTCACATCAAGTCCCATGATTTTAATTTGTGAATCAAGTCCCATATGTTGCAATTGGATTCTAACACAACCCATATCGGAGGTTGGACATATCTTAGTGACACCCATCTATTAACGTTCAGTACAAATCCATCTGTTATGCTTACCTCCGTGGTGTCATCTACAAACAGTGGTATGAAATATCATGCCCACTAACTCTGTCCTCCGTTAGGCGTTATATAATCTCCGGCAACCCCAGCCTGAGTGCCATCTCTGCTTGCTGAGCCATGGCACTCTGATTGATACTGCTTATATTGTGTTCTTACATGCATGCATATTTAAATAGACATGAAATATTTGGTTTCTATTTTTTCTTATGCCTCGATATCTAATATTAATATTTCTAGAAATTCCAGATGGATGGAATTTCAAACTTGATTTTATGATAGAAAATGACCCTGAAGCCATGGGAAAAGGTGATGATGAGCTGAAGCTTGACCAATCTTGTGTAATGGTGCGTGGAGATGAGCTCAGATTAATCCCCGTGGCAGGGGTTAATCCAAAAATTAACAAGGTACTCTCTCACTCTTTTTCTACCATCCATTGTTTGATCATCTCTCTCTCTACGCGCACACACCATCTCTTTAACTGATTATCATTATTATCTATTGTTTAAAGAAAAAGATGAGGCGAGTATTCAGTTTAGGTATGAAGTCTGGGAGGAAGCAAGAGTATGAGCAGCTTGCAGCATGGCATGGGAAAAGAGAGAAAGGCGAAGGAGAATGTGTGGAGGATTCAGAAGCAGTTTGTGCAGAAGGAAATAATAAGAAATCAACTCTTCCAAATATCTCTGAATCTGAGTGGGAGGTTCTTTAAGTATCACTATGACCGAAGTCATGCATGCACATATATTTCCACTGATACAATACTTTTCACATCCACTCCTCGCTAAAGCCCTGGTGGAGCTGTGATGGGTTTAATTTCCCACTGTTTGCATTTGTGTTGCCTCTAAACTGCCCTACTGCCAATCTTCCTTTTGCCTTTTATTTTCTTTTCCTAAGAAAGGAAAGTAAGAGAAGGGAAAGCCTTAATTAATTTGCCCATTTTTAAGAGAACATCCAAAGAGAAGCTTATCCATTATAACGCAACTTATGTATTTACATTATCTGTCTCTGCTTGCCACTGCCAACAATTTACAAGGATAACTATTTCATCCCGTTTGCTTTGAATCTAGATTTTTTTTTTTTCAAAAAGAAGAAAACTTGCGCTCAAAGGAAGAGCTGTGTTATTGTATAAAGTGTAAGATTTTCTATCTTCCGTGGCTGCACGAAATGGGATTGGAATAGCAATACTCTTGCTTGAACGTCCTGGGAAATGATAATGACCATTGACGCGTAGTTTAGAAATGTAGGACTTCTGTAAACAAATGAAACCACATTAAAGGACCACGTAAGCATTGGCTTATTACTTTTGATAGTTACTCATAGTATATTCCTTGATCCTAAATACTACTACTTGTTGTGCAAGAAAATAGCAGTCTATTTGTACGAAGTTAGATAATCCTAACGTAAGAGAACTTAAAATGGCTTGACTTGATAGCTACACGTTACGCTTGCAAGACTTTGAGGGCACTTTCTCTTGCAGCAAATAGCGATGCAAAATAGACAATTAGACAAAATCTGGAATTTCATTATCTATATTATTTGAGATATGATGAGTGTATGGTTTTTCATTTATAACGCGATTATATACACTGTTGATTTCTTGATTTCTTTTTGCAGATGTTACATTTTTATTAGAATATGAGGAGGTAGGTAGATAGAAGTCTAGTTTATAAACCTTAAGTAGAAGAAAATATGAGTCTTGTTTCGGTGGAGCTATTAATTAGTATTTGGAATGATGATGAGCGATGCCTGCCATTATTGACTTGCGAAGAAATGTCAAAAGGAAACAGACAAAGAAGATGCAAAACATGGAGAAGATAAGAAAGCTAAGTATCTTAAGGATTTTACTCATTTAGCAAGCAACTTATGTCCCAAGTCCACTAAAAAGAAGATAATGGGCCAGGCTTTTTTGGTAGGCATGATTCACACAGCCCAAATAATAATAATAATCATTATCTTCAAAACAAAGATACCCACATTCTTATTATCCACCTTTAGGCAATAGATAAACACAAACACACAACACGTGCCCTTCATAAGCACCTATTCCTTTGTATGGCTATCTGACTAAATCCACAAAAGAAGTTGCTTTGGATGGCTTCCTTCAATTAAAAAAAAGGATGACAGCCCAAAAGGACAAGTGGGACCTACAAGCAGGTTATTTTTGTATGGCTATCTGACTAAATCAAATTCGAGTATTGTTGAGCTTAATTGAGAGTAACTTTTCTAAAACTGTTTTTCACATTCACATATACTTGAATTTGAAATCTTGTACTTTAAGTGGTTAAAAACCATTCCCATAGGACGATGCTTGTTAGTATAAATCAATTTTATTGTTTCTATGTTGTATTGTGTATATGATTTTAAAATTATAACATACTCATTAGACAGACAAGTAGAGATATGAATGAACATTATTATGTGTTATGATGGAGGAAGAAGATAATTTGGTAATGAGATTTTATTAGGTTGGTGTAGATAATTAAGAATGGAATGCATTAATGATTAGATGGCTCAAACTTAATAAAGTGGTGAGGGGTTAGTAATGATATTCCCTTCTGCCTACTTATTGACCCAGCCTGTGTTTGTCATCAAAGCTTTTACATTTATATTTTATGCAAAATTAGTTAGCCAGTTTTTTTGACTTGAAGCAACCCAATTTAGATACATATTTTCCTTAAAAAATTAATCTTTCTCAAGGAAAACAATTATTTTTTGATATAATTAATACTATCAATTTTCTAATGTGTTTTACCAAAACCAATCAAAACCACAAATCTCGTTAATTTTACTTTAAAATTTAACAATTTTTTCAACTTCACCAAAATCAATATATATTATACATATCATATGGAAACAAAATCTACATAATAATAAATAAATGATAAAGTTGTATGTAGTAATTTGACTTATAAGTAGGATAAAAAATTCTTCTCTTCTTCTCATAAATAGAATCAAAAGAGTATTTGAAAATAGTGGCAGATTGATTAAAAAGGGTTAGAGGAAGATCGAGACAATCCACACACCAAGTATTATAATGAGTCAAATCATGCTAATTCAAAGATTAATTAACATATCAGAAGTTTGTAGAATGATCCAAATGAGAAAATGGGAAAAAACCAAAAAAAATTACAACCCATTATTATTAAGAAATTAAATTTTTGTTCAATTTTCCCTTTTAAAGGCGTGCGGGTTTTTCTGCTAGCTACTAAATTAACAATATGGCTTCTTCATTCAAAACAAAGATGAGAGTGAGTGTTTCTGATGCATTAAGCCACAAGGCCTCTTCAATTAAACAAAATTATATACTCCTTTCATCTTATTATTATAGAGTAGATGGAGAATTTTTTTTAAATCTTGATATCAACTACATCCTAGAATTAATTACAATAAATGTATAATTTTACTCTAATTTAGTGTTCTTGAACTTTTTAGTTCTCTGCTCATTTTTCATGTTAAATAGGAATGACTTTTAGAAGTTATTGAATTTTAAAATGAAGTTGATTGAATTTAATAATACTTCATAAACAAGTTTGAAGGGGTATACTCCCTTTAGCTCACAGCATTCATATAAGCCGCTTTCCACTAACTTAACGTATGAAACTCGAAGATGACGTGGGTCTGTTTGGATAGCTCGTTAGGAAAACGGACACAGATTTCAAGGTAGTTTATGTGAGAGGAATTTTATTTCGGTAAGCGCACCCATTGACAAAACGGGTAAACCAAACGTACCTAGTTAAGTTATTAAACTGAATAAGGTTTAGGAGGAGAGAGAAGCATACAAGGTATATCAATTAAGCAATAATTACCAGGTAAATTGGTAAATAACTATCAATTATTCAACAAGTGACTAACGGCAGACTGTAAATTAAAGATCTTTCCAAAAATAACTTATAACACGAGTGAGTTTTTTCTCATTAAGTCCATATACAACTCTATTGTAATGCAGTTTTATTTGATACATTGTTAAGTACTAGATGTAAATACTTAATTCTTTTATTAAATCTTAGTTTATTACGTAGTGAGAGAGTAACCTTAAACTAAAAACTTCATGTTTGTAAGTTTATTACTTAATCATTATTGAATAATGAAGTCCTATCCAACGAGAGGGCCACCTTCATGGAAGATTGCTTCATCAACACTAAACTCTGATTTCATACAAGTAACCTCACCATTTCTGTGCCATTCAAGGCCCTTTTCTTGTCTTAACAATTCAATTATTAAAAGTTGCTCATTAAACGCACGTCGTTTTCTGCCCTTTCATCTCACTCAATACACACCCACAACACTCATGCATAGTTATTGTTCTGATCTCACACACACACACACAATTTAAAAATTGATAACATTTGCAATGAAAAATAACCTTAAAAATTTATTTTGCTTTTAAAGACTAAAAGATTCCTTTTTGTTGAGACCCTTCATTGCAAACTTATGTTTGTATTTTTGGGAACTCCATTGGGAGAAATGAGTTATGTCTTTCAAGGTGATTTTATATATTTCGATATAGTTTAATAGATTTCGAAATGATTTTTATGGATTTTGAGATGGTTTTTTACAAATTTTGAGATGATTTTATCTTGATTTACGTGCACCATAACATAATATTTCCTGTTCCACTGGTCACACTCATATTTTGTTCCTCTGTTTCTTCATCAACGGTATTGATCAGAGGCTCCAAGTTCATATCAAGTCATGAAACTACTCTTTTTTTTTTTTTTTTGCAATTGTTGGCTCCTTTGCTTCAATTTTCTTTATTTTGCATGTGAACATGTTTATTATTCCCACACATATTTTTTATATTAATCAATACCCTCCCTTTGTCATTCTTCTTCTGCTACTTACAAAACAATTATCAATTTGCAAATGCATGCATCCATGTGTAAGTGTGTTTGTGTGCCTATCAAATTTAATTAAAAAATAATGCTTCTTATTTTTTTAAAATTATTTGAAATGCTAATAAGGTGTAGTGAGGGACAACTCAGCCTTTGACTTTGGAAATTGTGATTTTCAAATCACGGTTGGTGGCCGTGCTATAAAGTTGAACTATTGAAAAGATACTTTTAAGAAAGTTGAGATAATATTTCTTTTACTTATAAATTTAAAATAATATTCAAAAAGTAACTTCCACCGTGAATTTAAACATATGGTTCATTAGTTTGGGCAAATGCTGTCCCTAAACTTCAATAATAGAACAAAACGTGGAGGTCAGTTACCACCTTCCATTTAATTCTCTGGCCCCTCTTCTTTTCCTCTTTTTCTTTTTTTAATTTCTTCCCCATTTTTTAAGTGGACGAAAATATTCCAAACGTGTTAAAAAATATTAAAAATGGAAGAGCGAAAGATTTCTCAAAGGATGCTTCCTACAATTCTTGACTTGCAAACTGCACACTTTACTTTTCTCTTGTACTATGAGCCTATCTGCTTGCAAGCTCAGCGAAGTTTGTCTTTCGCTATACACAGAATAAAAATCTGGCAACAATTTGACGAAAGCAGAGTGCTTGTTTATTCATTTTATATTATTTGGTATGACCTATCCGAATCCTCCCTGCCTTATAAACTAATCAATCTTTTACCTTGAGATCATAAAAGTCTGAATTTTTTTCTTCTGGATAAAAGCTTCATTGTCTGTATGTCACTTTACCAGACTTCACTTAACAGATTCTTATCGCTTTCACTCCGCCACAATCAAAAACTTAATCTTTCGATGTCTTTTAAGAAGCTTTTGATTAAGAACCATCCTTTGGCCAAAATTCATATGGATGCAAGATTGTTAGTTTAACCATGTGCTCAGAAGAGAAAGTTGTTGTTCTAATTGGTTAGCTTATGAGGTGCATGATATGAAAATGAAACATAGTTGTTGTTTTTTATTGTGTTCCTCGTTATAAGCACAAGAATCTTTTGATTTGTGATTTGTGCAATGAGTTTAATGTTCCTCTGTTTAATATTCTCAATTGTAGAGCATACTCCGTGGCCTCTATGTCAAAATAAAAAAAGAAACCCATCCAGATCAAGTTGATCAGAAACTAACATATTGGAAGTAAGAAAAAGGTCTGACACATTTGAATCATTTCACGCAGATTTAGCATAGATTATTGTTAGTTCAATATATTGCAAATAAAATGCCATGTTCCGCAGTCTGCACACTGAAAACTCCCATGTTTATAGAGAAGAAATCAAGGCAGGCTCATGAAACAGAGGGTTGAAAATTACTGGTCAAACATGGTGTACTTGGTTTAAAGTTCAAACCATCCAAACTAAATGAAACTCATGGCTGGGGCTGCTCAAAAAGTTGAAACTGCAACTACTAGATGAAGCAAATTACAATGACAGGAATGCTGAGGAGGACTAGATTTAAATTTGATATTTTCTCCATATACACATACACTGACTGACCTTACTTTACATTGTACAACTTGCTTTTATTATAAATATGTAAATCACCCACCAGAAAATTAACTTTAGAAAATCACCCACCAGAAAATTAACTTTAGAGGGCATTTTATACTGTGTCTTTGTACCCGTTTGAAAAACCATTAGGAGAATACATTTTGGCAAAATATATTTTATCTAGAATGCATTTCTATTTGAATAAACGTCGGATTCAGAGTGCATTTATTCTGTTAAAAAAAAGTTTTGTTTAGAATATATTTTGAAAGAATGAGTTATCAAACAGTAGAGTCTTCAAGCTAAAAGTTGTTGTCAAACAAGCACTTTACATGTGGAGAAAAATGCAACCACTATTTTTTAATCGAGCTTATCATAATTCCAGATCAACGATTGGATCAATCCCACATGCTCATGGTTTATAAAAGAACATGATTTTTTTTTCAAGTTTCACTTACTGTGCCAACAGAATAAGAATATTAAAATCGAAAATGATATTGACAAAAAATTTAAAAGGAAATGATAGCGGTAGCAGCAGCAGTAATAGTAGTAG
>JANTPZ010003356.1:0-14119 GCA_025593235.1 Vachellia pachyceras
ATTTTTTCAATTTCCAGCAAAGCAAAACACAAATCAAAATCTTCCCAGTTCCAAACCAGTAAATATCACCCCCACCAGTCATTCTACTAACTTAAATCCAACTAATCGATCCCCTATTCCAAAGAGTCAGTGAGGATAACTAAAACAGTAGCATCAAATGATTCCAGCTCAAAACGAACATAAATAGAAGCAAAACCCTAGATTCCACTGCCGTCCGTCCCCAAAAGCCCTCCGTTCCCATGCAAGGGGAAAAGGAAAATGAAGCTCACATAAAAAAAGGATCAACCACAAACCTGTCCCTTAACCTTAAGGTTGATATGTGCCCCCTGATCGGTGGGCTTCTTGTCCTCCTCGTTAGTGACGCCTGCCATCTTCTACTTTCCTGCACTTTGAAAAACCTCGGAAATATAGAACAAAAAAATCCAACCGCCACCTATCACAGTCCCAGAAACGCCGACGTTCGTATGGTTTAATCTACGATTTGTCATTCACCAATAAAGTTTAAATAGAGGAATGGCCGATTGAGGGTAGTGACCTTTCACCTTAGAGCGGGAAGAACGAAGAAAATTGACGGTTCAGATTCTGCTGAAATGGATCAGATCTTTCGGATTCTAAAAACATGTGATTTTTGAGGTCAATCCGGAACAAATCTCAACCACCCTAATTCACTATGATCTAAAATAATTTAAAAATAATTTTTAGATTTTTATGCGGTTACAGTTAAATCAAGTTTCTAACATTTATTAATTACGTTAAGTTTGAAAATTTCTTACAATTAAAATTAATTTTTTATTTTAAATTTGTATTTTTAATTTTTAAAATATGCTATAAATTAGAAATAGGTGCACCTGTTCTATCAAATAATGAAAAATCAAAAAATTGAAAATAAAATAAAAAATTATAAAAAATAAATATATTAAAATAAAAATATAAAAACTAATATTAACTAAAGGTTAAAAATATAATAAATAATAAAATATACACAAAATTAACCTAGCTCTGATACCACTAAATTAAGATATATTATGCAACTGACATTGGCTCTGATACCACTGCGTTACAATATATTATGCAACTGACTTTTAAGGTATTAGTTTCAATAAACTAGTATATTTCAAGTTAATATAAAACATATAATATTTTAGAGCTCTTTTTTATTAGAATCATATATTAAACTATTAATTATCAAATCTATCGTAAGTATATTTCTAATTATTATATATCAAGTATCATGCAAATTAACAATTTTTTGGTTAAAAAATAAATGACAGCATGACTAAACAATATTTCTAATTCCATCAATTTAAATAAAATTAAAATTGCAAAACCTTTTTTACGATTTCTAAATATAGATAAAATCTATTTTAAAATAGTATTGAAAACTAACTCAACTTTATTTAAGCCAAACAAATTTTATTTTTAAAATTGCATTTTAAAACTAAAAACAAAAAACTTAACGGGCCCTTAGCTTCTTTAATTATACTTAATCATATGTTTGATATAATATTTATAGTTAAATAAGATATATTTATAATGTTAGCATTTATTCCTGTAGATTTATATATGATATTTTAAAAATAAGATATATGATGACATATAATTAAGAAAATCTACCTAATCGATATAAAAAATTTGACATAAATATTTTCCTTCTTTAACCCTAGGAAACGTTTTTGCAATTATAATTGAGTATAACTGTTTTATTTTTAGTTTTTTGTATTATTACATTATTATTAAATTCATTAACTAAAATATAATAAATACATCATTGGTGAATAAATGTGTAGTATAAACTTTTTTCGTATAACGGAAATAATTCTTTTATGTATAATATCAGTGATATGATTTTGAAAAAGACGGTTACAGCAATAAATGAATAAATAAAACCCAATATTTAGAGGGATTGGACTTCAATCTAAGCCCAACAAAGTAAGTCTACCACCAAGGTTACACCCACAACAGAAGAGATTAACTTCTCACATGATTGAATTTAAGTTTAAAACAAGTAATCATTCGTCGTTTTTGGATTCAATTGGTGAAGGGATCAAATACTCTTATAAATGATGTGGATTCAATCCCACAGAGTGCTATCAGTCTAACTCCGATTGAATAGTCATAGTTTAGTGAATTTGGGTAAACTTCATATTAAAGTTGGAAAGAAAATGGGCTTGCTTATTATGCACTGTAACTGCAAAGATAAACCCTTAATGGATCATAAATTAGATGTATTACCTTTGAATTGTGATGACATGTACCATTTCCTAAAATTATATGCCAAAAAAATATTAAAACAACTTTCTCTAGCTTATATCTTTTAACTTTTCTTTAGTTTTGAACATTTTAAAAGTGACATTTCTTTGCTAAACCATATACATGCAAACGTAGTGATTGAGGCAATCTTGCTAAGACAATATCAAATATTAAATGTAAATACCTCTTTCAAAATGGATTCGCACACCAATTCATTACATTACGAAGGATTAATTTCTTCATTTAACAAATCCTCTATTGGTGTCTCGTCCAAAGTGACATTTTAACGCATCGTCAAAAGCAAATTTCGGTCAAGGCCTCCAAAGGATCCAACAATAGGGAAGGGATGGTGATCAAATCACGAGGAATTTTGATCAAAGCCATGCCCTTCCATTGTCTTTCCATATCCCCTCACCGCGTACCAACCGGTTATTAGCCTTGACCAAGAGAATAAAAATGAAAGTCCATATTACAAGAATAACTTCACCACCATCTTTCTCTGGACCATATTTCATCTCTTTAGTCAAGCACTCAACCATACCAAACATTACCAGGAAACGGTTGCCAAATCCAGCATATTCACATATCCAACTTAGATTAAGCATCGATGATATCCTTCCCCACATCAATAAGAAGGAAAGCATAAATCACCAAATCATCAATAAACTCGCATTTCATACATTCGCTCGCTGAGCCACGAATATAGTAAATTATGCAACCCGAAGGCAAGCCTTAAATCACCAATCCTCAATAAACCAGGCATTTCATGCACTTGCTCGCTGACGCACAAAGATAGTAAATCATGCAACCCGAAGGCAAGCTTAAATCACCAATCCTCAACAAACCAGCATTTCATGCACTTGCTCGCTAAGGCACAAAGATAGTAAATCATGCAACCCATAAGTTATCAAATTTCACCGGTATGATAGTGGTAGCCACTCAGTAATTACATTGACAAATAAAGCATAAACCCTACAAACTCAAGCAGCAAGAGCAGTATCATAGCAGTAGGTTGATGGAAGATACATCTTAGGCATCAACCTCAAGTTAAAGTAAGTCTATATTTATAATAAGGCAAGAGGAAAGATCTCCACTCCCATTAGGCAACAGAACCTCCTGTTTGATGAAGCATGGCATCTATTTCATCTCCATCCTCCATTTCCAGCTGCACCCCATCAATTTTTAATGAGGGAAAAAATAAGTAATTTGGTCAATAGATATCAAAATATGAGCAGCATTTACATGAAAATGGAGACAAGGAAATCCACACAGACCTCATCTGGAGTCTGCTCAGCTCGAAGGCGACGGCCATCAAATAGAAAAGCAATGGAATTGAAATCCACTGATTGTCGGTCACAGTAAGCATTCATAAGCTTTTTCAGTTGAGTGCTTCTCTTAATCCTGAAGAAGACTTCATTCCCATCCTATAACATCAAAGGAGGGAAAATATTATGCTAATTTCTCCTAAGATCACACAGATAGCAATATCAAGAACAGTAACATATTGGCTATGACAACCACTGCTGGTCTTTTACAATCCTGCTCCAGACCTTTTCATTCCTCTTTCTCTTGTAGGATAGCTAGCTAGTATTGACGAATGACACATCAAATATCATATACAACAAACCAAATAGTCCATATGGCAGCGAGCTGAATTTTAAGGCCAGGCTTGATGGGATTAAATTCAGACACACTACCGTCTCCCTACTCCAAAAAAACAAAATAGAAAGAAAAAGAAAACACTTTGAACTCTGACACAGGCATGTTACAAATTAGCTTAACCCCGTAGTAATGGTTCCTCCCAAAGTCAATTTCACACATTGAGCTTTTACCCATCTCAATGGCAAGGCAGACACTGCAAAATAAGATTACCAGAAAGAAAATCAATTAAACATCCCCAAGAAGATTAATTTGGTTTCCCTTCTGATGGACAAAACCATAGTCACAAATAATAGCATGCCAATGGCACCAAAATCCTCCCTCGAATCCACACCGGGATGTGTATTCTGTGTCTGTTTAATTGTAAGGAGCAAAAAAAATAAATGATATTTCAATATAAGAATAACAATGATTTTATATATAAAATCCCCAAAGCAGAGATGGACTACAAAGTGGTATAGTTCCCTATTTTATCTGTTTCTCGTATTAAACTTTAGGGTTAGGCTTATAGACTAACTTTTATTAAAGTTTAAGCGCAGTACTTATTTTCTATTCACAAAGTCATTTTGTATCTCAATTTCATTTGGCGTACCAAACAAGTAATAGATGCTTCATTTATAAGAATATTACTTGAATACTTTTGTGCCAAGCAAGCTATATGCATAAATACTTCATTTATAAAAATGTTACATCGTGCTGTTACATAAGGCTACTTTTGGGAGTTGAGGATGGATTCAAAAGGAATGGACAACAATTGAAGGATGTGGAATAAGAAAACGGAATTGAGCGTTCCACTGTTATGAAAGTTATATACAACAATAACAACAACAACAACAACAACAAAAGCTATGAACATTGAAAGTTGCTATAAAATAAATCAATTAAACGTATTATATCTTTTTCCTTTTCAATATTATCCCCATGAACTGATTTAGACAGAAGAGTGTGCATGATAAATTTTTATTGTTTTAGCCATCTCAGTCTACATCATGAATAAGCAAGGAAAACATTCAGATACAATAACAGTAGTAGTAGTTGAATCGTTAATCAAATATATATAATTGTTATCCAATATACGTCTAATCCCTTTTCGAACAAAGTTTTGAAATCTTTTCATCTTATCACATCTTTACAAGAAAAATCAATATATATATATATATATGCTTATGTAAACCTTGATGGCTTGATGGCTGGTGCAATAGAGAAAATTGGAGGATAACTTAATGTAGTGGAGAAAATGGGAATGGTGTTCAAAAACAGGAGGAGAAATGCATAAAAACTACTGTGGGAAGTCTTTAAAATGGTCAAGCACAGTGTCATTATTATAATAATATTCTCTGACCATTCCATGTTGACCGTGGATATATATGCTTGTGTAAACCTTGATGGCTGGTGCAATAGAGAAAATTGAAGAATAACTTAAAGAGCTTATTTGGCTTCTCATTCTGAAACCTAGGTTTAATTTCAAAACCTAGGTTTTACCCCAAAACTTAAGTTTTGTCTAAGTACTCACATTTTTCATAAAAGCTATTTTGGATACAAAACCTCGGTTTGAACCCCAAGTTTTGAAAAGGTTATTTTCTTATCAAATCATACCGTCTCTACTAATAAATTTTCTCTTTCCTACTTTTTATTTCTTTCTCTTTCCTCTTTCCTACCTACTTTTTACCTCAAACTCCGTAAAAGCAAGTAACTTCCCAAACACAATCTTTTAAAACCTAAGTTTTATCTCAGAACCCGTAAAAGCTATTCTCCAAAACATAGATTTTACCTCATAATCCGTAAAAGCTATTCTAAAAGACTTCCAAACAAGCCCTTGGAGTAGTGAGCAGAGTGGGAGTAGTGTTCAAAAACAGGAGAAATGCATAAAAACTACTCTGGAAAGTCTTTAAAATGATCAAGCACAGAGTCATTATTATAATAATATTCTCTGACCATTCCACGTTGACCCCACTTTGGAGGCACAGAAAAAACTAGGTTTCTAATGGTAGAGACAGCTTAAGACCATCCATCTCTTGCCATTTCACTTGCACTCCTTAAAAAATCCAAATAATGGTTTGTCCCATATAGTCATCCCACTCCATCACAAAGAAACTCCCAAATTTATACTAACCAAAAACCCCTATGGAAAACCAGAAGCTCACAACCCATACGAAATAGTTAATTGCCATTCGTAAATAAGGATAGCAGAATTCCTGCCTCAACGAGGCATACTCCACAACTCCTCATAAAGAATTAATTGACAAGAAAGCGGACAGGCACATTGATCAAACAGTTAAAAAAATGTCTCTTCGTGAATTATAGACCCTATAAACGCAAGTCAGAGTACAGACTAGGAAACTGTATAAGCACACCCCACAGGAAAATACTTGTACCACTCTAGGATCTCCATGTCCAAAAAGTGAATCATGGCTATGACAGTAGCATCAAACTATTCCACTTAATACGACCATAAATAGAAACAAAACCCTAGATTCCATATCGCTCCCAAAACCCTCAGTTCGCATGCAAGGGAAAAGGAAGATCAAGCTGGCATAAAAAGGATCAACCACAAACCTGTCCCTTGACCTTAAGGTTGATATGCGCACCCTGATCGGTGGGCTTCTTGTCCTCCTCGTTCGCGACGCCTGACATCTTCTACTCACCTAGACTTTGAAAAACCTCGGAAATCTCCAATGGAAGGCCAGATCCCCTCCGATCACAGTCACAGCAAAGCCGACGTGAGGCTATGAAGGCAGCTCAGTGATGACTTCTGTGAATTCTCTCCGCCGACAAAGTTAAATAGAGAGATGGATGAGGGAGGGTAGCGACGTTCGCGGGGGAAGAGTAAAATCTAATAATTCATCTTTTTTTTTTTTTTCCAAAATCGTTCTTTTTTTTAATTTTTGTTCTGGCAATATATTTTTATTCATGGACGAAACTCGTTGGCCCAACAAAATTCACGGACGGAATATTTTAGAAGGAAAGATCTGAGAAGCCGAAAAGAATGTTAGGGCCAGTAAGCATGGATAAATTAAGCCCAATATTATGGGCCTAATTTCTGAATTTCAGCCCAAATCCAGTTCGATATATATCATGACATGAACTTCTTTTGTTTCAGCGGAGGTATTCTCCTATCGAAAATAATTATATTCAAGGTAATATCGGATATTAAATATGATTACCTCTCCTATAAAAAATTCGAAACTTAATTCAACACGTTGTGAACAACTAACTCATTTCTTTAAATTCAAACTCCCATTGGTTTAACGTTTTATTAACTTTAAAAACAATGTACAAATAAAATGATATTTTTAGCAAAAGAGGATAGTAATTCATAATATGATGAACTAATATTTAAATTTTTAATGTCTAATTATACTTTGAACAGGATTACTTCTATTAAGGGAACACAATTGCTTAGCAAAAAAAAATTAATTTCTAATCCTACCAACAAGGTTAGGTTTAACAAAATATGTTAGTCCCTCAAAACATGACATATGAAGGTTCAAATTTATGAAGGGTATGCCTACATTTAATGCCCAACATTGCTTAAAACAAAATTGCTTTAATGAATAAGATTCCTTAATATTTATGACAATTTAAGTAGGTATGAAAAGATTGATTTCTTTATTTATTCATTTTTTTAAAAAAATCATACAGACTACATAATCAGAAAAAAAATATACACCCAAACCAATCATTTGATGGTAAATGAGTGATGAGAGAGACCTAAATGTTTTTAATATAATAAAAAATACTCAAATAAAAAAGTTTGAATAAAGGGAAATAGAATACAAAAAATATAATGTGACGAGTGGCAAAAAGGTCAACACATAGCATAGCATAGATGTGGAGAAGGAGGAAAAGGCGTACATTGCGTTCACCTTATGCCCACGCCACTCCTTATTTAAGACATATTTGCTTGTCTTCTTTGCCAACCTAACATGCTTCCTTGCCCAAATACTCCAAACAAACCAAACCTAATCATTTTCATATGCCTTTGCTACTAGAACAATACATTGGACTTATTTGTGACTAGTACCGGTAATACGAGTTGGGTCCGCGGGTCCAACCAGTCAGCCCGTATTTTTTGGCGGGCTGGCGGATTATGGCGGGCTAGCCCGCGGGTTGACGAGCCAGCTCGTCCGCTTTTTATTTTTTTAATTTTTAAAATTATTATATCTTATATATCTTTACATTTTTTCCATCCCAATATTTTTATAAGGATAAAGTAATATTAAATTCTATTTTTAGAAAATTATTGAACATTTATTCATAGAATTTGAAAAAGAATAGCATAAATATGCAATCTTATAAAAAAGTGGGTAAAAAATGGAAAAAAATTAATTTTTTATTTTTAAAAAAATAAAAGGTGGGTTGGGAGCCACCTAGCGGGCTGATGGCGGGCTGGCCCGTATTCCGGCACTATTTGTGATAACGTTTAAAAAAGTCAAAAGTACGTTTAACACCGTTTTTCTACAAAAGGAGATAATCTCCTTCACATATTTACCTCGAACTGTATAAAAGTATTTCTCTACCGCGTTTTCAAACGAGCTCATTGTTCCTATTTGGCAACGCTGCTTCTGAAATTCTCAAAAACCCATTTAACAGTGTTTTTCCACAAAACGAGATAGTCTACTTCATATATTTACTCCAACTTACGTAAAAGACACTTCTCCATCGTATTCCCAAACAGACCCTCAGTTGCCACCTCAAGAGTTATTATATTCACGCTGTTAGCCTCGTGTCGGTTTAAGAAGCCTTAAAACCATTGTTTATAGTTAGAAAACGGGTCAACCCACGAGTTTTGAAACATCCACTCGAACCCATCATAGTCCTTGTTGACGGCTCTACCATTATGTGACAATGGACCGGCAACGTTGTTTGGATCTCAGCCAAACATTTTAAGATCGTAACATATTCATTTGCATACCGTACATGTTATGTCCAACCATGCAAGGCATTAGGGACGATGAGGGTGGCTTCCAAGATATTTCTAACTTGATTGAGATAGAGAAATGAAAGTATGGCTCTAAACAAAAAGCAGCTCAACATGTTGGGTGGTGTTGGGTGAGCAAAAGCTCATCAGCCGACCTCCGTTAACAACCAATTCATCAAGTAGCTATAGAGATTGTGATTGTTTGAGAACACCGTTTCCCCAACGGTACACTCAAATCGAGATAAAATCATTTTGAAATCCGTAAAATTATCTTGAAATCCACAAAATACCTCAGAATCTGTAAACTCATTTCTCCTAACGGAATTCTTAAACACACCCATTGACATCTAGAGACGACATAATTAATAATCACAACACTCACACACAGAAAGGCTAATTCAACGGCCTAGCTACCCATTGATGTTTTGTTGTTGGCAGTTGAAATCAGCCTCACCCACCTTTACGACTCAGCTAATGCTTTCAAACTCGTTATTTCAGACTGATCGTCTCTTTTTCTTAAACCCTACGACTTCTTATGTTAATGTCATCGACATCAAACCCACCAAGTCGACCTCTTTGCTTTTATTTGTCTATCATCCTCTCGCCAAATCTCTCCCCCTTGCTCACTCTTACTCTATAAATATCTTGTATTTATATTTGTTAATTATATTTAAACTAATTTATCAGTAGTTAAGACAGATCATGTAATACATGTTATAAACTTATAATTAATTACTTAATTTGCTTATAATTAATTACTTAATTTGACTTTTTTTAATATCCTCAGATTAATCCATTGGGTCATATGATTGGAGCAGTAGTTTCTTAACAATTATATCACTATTTTCTTACAAGATCTGATAGAAAGAAATGGAATTGAATTATATGGAATGGAAGTTTTTAAGTGCTGATATGTTTGTTAAGCAATGTCATAAAAAAAAAGTTTCATTAACAATTTTAAATTTGGTAGGTTGAAAATGGTGGTAATATAAATAGGAAAAATATTTAAATAACCATATTACCTTAATGAGTATTATTCTATTGAAATAATATGTAATAATATGTTATTAAATATCATACGAACATAAATGCTTACGTAAATAAAAAAAAGCAAAATTACAGTAGATATTAAACTATTAAAAATAAATTAAGAATAAATAAATAGTATGAAAATTGTATTTTTTTTAGATATTGAATCAATTCTATTTTGTTTTGAAATATATAGCGTTATATAACAATAATAAAATTAAATAACTAACAGCAATGAGTTTATCCCAAATATCCCTCTCCCATGTCCCTGAGAGATGTAATTCATAAAAAATAAAATAAATAAATATTATAATTTAAATGCATAAATATAAATATTCAATACAAATGTAAAATCAGTATAAATATATATATACATATTTGATATAATGTCGATAGCTATGGGATAGGGGATATTATGAGGAGCTAGAGAAATATCAAAATGTATATTTATTTAAAATTATTTTAAATAATTTATATTGTATTTATTTAACAATTCCTAAGCGAGATTAAAATTTATGCTCTATTTAAACAGTGTCAAATTGAAATTTGAATTTCAAACTATAATTTAACCTTTCCATAGTGTCAAATTGAAATTTGAAATTTGGCTTTGGGATTTACCTTCATCATGTGAAATTAAAATTTGGATTGAATGGGTTAAAATTTAGAGAAAAATCAACATTTGTTTTTATTGCATTTCAAGTTGATTTCTGTACATCTCAATCAATTTTAATTCCTCGATTTTCTACTTGCAAATTGGCAGTTTCTTTATTTTTATTTATGAACATGCTTACTTATTTATTTGAATTTCCCACAAATGTTAATGGGAAATTAATTAAATGAAGCAAAAAATTGTGAAAAGTGAGAGGTGAAAATCAAATGCATGTATAAAAAACATATATTTATAGATAAAATCTAAAATATATAATATAAGAAGGAGTATTTAGATTTTAATTATTTATATTACTAAATATAAAATCCATCCCAAGTTTTGTATCAACGCCAAGTTTTCACTTATTATCTCAAACTTCATCCAACATTCATCAGAAAAATATGTTTTTTGAATTTTAGAATTATAACATTATCATCAATACAGGTCACTATATATCACATGATGGATTAAAGAAAAATCTAAAAATCACATGTTTTGGTTTCTAAGAAAACTAGGTATCACATGTTTGCCATACAATGTTAAACCGATTTTTTGGGGGTTTACATTAAACGTATATAAATGTATCTGCAAAAATGACGTTTAAAAAGTGTTAATTCATGATATTGATACGTGTGTGTGTGTGTAGATGGATAGTAAAATTCTTCAACAAATTGCTGTTGGCGTTTCATAAGCTTGCAGTTCATTTCTAAAATTATGAATCGAATTTTCTTCATATTTTGGAGGAACTTTCATATAAAATAATGATAAATTCAAGATACTCCCATTCTATAAAAATATTAAATTACCCCTTTTAAATACTATTGATAAAAAATTTTAATTACTTGGAGGAGAAAATTAAATGTTTAATGTCACAACTGTCGTTATTCTATATATAGTATATATATATTCATAAATATCTCCTCCAAAATATTGTATTAATTGTGTATCAATCTCACTTTCTATTTTTCTTCCCAAAAAAAAAAGTAGACCAGTTATATTAATACTATCAGAAAAATATCATTTAACTACGGAAAATCCGTGGTTAAATAGCTATTTTCCGTCGTTAAAACGATGATCACTAATATTTTCTGCCGCTAAAAGAAAATTTTCTGATGAAAAATAGTCATTTGGTATAGATTTTTCCATCACTGAATGGCATTTCTGGTAGTATATGTATACAATCATCAAAAAATTATACCTGGACATATATTAAATTAGTATGAATTATATTTTACACATCAAATGAGGGCAGGCTCTGTTTGCTCATGTTGTCACATTTTCATATAAAATACATCGTTTGCACTAAAAAAATCTATATAATATTTCAAATTCAACCTTTCA
The DNA here is from genome assembly GCA_025593235.1 of Vachellia pachyceras. Taxonomy (NCBI): domain Eukaryota; kingdom Viridiplantae; phylum Streptophyta; class Magnoliopsida; order Fabales; family Fabaceae; genus Vachellia; species Vachellia pachyceras. The sequence goes on from JANTPZ010003356.1 coordinate 11,850, forward strand.
GGATAAGAAACTTGTGGCGTCTCCAATCGCAATATTATTTCTGAAAACGACAATTTGATGTTTAAGTTTTAACCCATGACAAATATGTTTAATATAAATTTAACGTCAATTGCAGGTACTCAAGTAAAAATAAAAATATTATTCGGCCAGAAAAGGTCAATAAAATACAACTATACGGGGACAAAACCTATCAAGTCCACATTTTTATATTCATCAGTTTTTTAATAAAATACCTTTTTTTAGCTGAACGTTGTGTGATTAAGAGTTTTGTTAGAAAATATTTCATGTATCAATTCTTTTTCGTGTGTCGCCTTTATGAAAGACTATGAATTTAAACTTTTTATCATAAAAATGTTAGCTTTTTATTGATTTATATATTCGAAAACAACACACAATAAAACTTATGACAAACGAATAATTAATTAATTAATTAAGGAGGAGACTTTCAAAATTAAAGTACGACCTTAGGTCTGTATATTGACCCTTTGATATAAATCATGCAATTAAGAACCATATTAAATTGTTTTCTTATATGTATTAATTAGTCCAAAACTACAAAATACAGCTGCGAATTTATGTGTTTAAAGTTAACATTTTCAATAAAATTACAATAATCAAATATTTGCGTAGTTTAACATTACACGGTTAAGTACTTAATTATAATGGTTTTGTTGTGTCCGTTTTTAGGAAAACGGTAGAAAAGTACTTTACGCAAACCAAGGTAAATATGTAGAAGAGATTATCTCGTTTTACGGAAAAACATTGTTGAATGTGCTTATGAGGAGTAAATAAATTTTTCCAAACAATAAGTTGTGTCCTTATGGAACGCTACCAATTTAAAATATTATTTATTTGCAACTAGAAACACCAAATTTGTGGCCATAGAATTATAAAAGAGAATAAAAACTCGCACTCAATTAATTTATCATGCATGAGATTCAAGCTAGATTACCACATCAAATACTTACTATATATTTTGTTGTTTAATATGCTAGCTAAATAATTTATTTGTAAATAATAATAAAAAAATTAGTCAATAGTTGGTTATTTGTAATAAATATAAGATAATTTTTTTAAAATACTCTTTTTGATTATGATTGCTTATAAATTAAAATCCCTTAATATATAATGAATATATTTACATTGTAATATAGCCACTGATTAGATTGGCTAAGTGAGGCCCAATGTCTATTAAATAGCTTTCGGTGCGGTTGAGTGACCATTACACATAAATAGGACAAATCCATTGCACTTTAAACAAATCATAAAAGAATAAATATCAAGGGCTCAAAACTCACACATGAAAACAAATAGTTTGAGTTGAAGAAAAAAAGTAGCATAGGTACTCTCAAATTTCAATTAAGCCTACAATTTTTGAGTTTAAAAAAACAGACTGTTAAAAAAGTGTCCAATTAGACCCAAAAATACCCACACCAATATGTTAGAATTAAATACCTTATGGGATATGAATAAGAGCTTGTTTAGAAGTCTGTTTGATGATAGCTTTTACGGAGTTCGAGATAAAATATAGGTTTTTGGAGAATGGATTTTGGAAGAATAGCATTTATGGATTCCGAAGCAAAATATAAGTTTTGAAAGGTGATTGTGTTGTGAAAGTTATTGGCTTTTCCGAAGTTTGAGGCAAAACGTAAGTAGGAAAGAGGAAGTAGAGATAAAGAAAAAGGAGAAGAGAGAAAATTTATTATAAGAGGGTGTGCGATTTGACAAGAAAATAGCTTTTTTAAAACTCATGTTTCAAACCAGGTTTTGTTACAAAATATAAGTTTTAAAAAAATGTTAGTACTTAGATAATGTTTAGGTTCTGCTATAAAACCTGGGTTTTAAAAATGGGTTCCAAACAAACCCAAGATAGAAACGATTCAAAAAATAAGAGAAATTTACAATCAGGTTCCAACAAGAATAGTTAATGAATAAAAAGTTTTAAAAATTGACCCATTTTCATTTGAAGCCTACCTAGTGCATGTTATCAATTAAAAATTGTTATAAAAACAAATTTAAAACATGTAATCTATTTTACATAATAATTTTTGGGAGAATTACCCTCAGGTTCCAAGCAAGACAGATAAATACAAAATGGTCCCAAATATTCCCCTTTAATACAAAATGGTCCCAAAGATTCATAAAATTACAAAATGGTCCCAGGAATAGCTGCTCGGGTAGTAAATGAAGGCTGCTGAGGTTGTAAATGAAGGCTGCTGAGGTTGTTAGAGGTTGTAAATGACAAACAACCTCTAACAACCTCAGCAGCC
>JANTPZ010003358.1:0-17091 GCA_025593235.1 Vachellia pachyceras
TCATTCAGATTAATTCATTAATTAATGGGAATGGAAGAAGAGTGACGAAAACTATGCGAGACGAAATTATTGTTTCACAGACTAGAATATAGATTGCAAAATGATACTCGTGTCTCACCTGTCCACGGCACAGAATATTGAACGTTAACACACCAGCTTCCCTAAGTTCTGTAATTCAGCAGTCACAAATTCGTTGAGCAACATCCACATAGATGGCCTCTTGCAAGTTGCAACAACTCTAAATAAGTCCACGTATGGTCACTCACCAAAGTCTATCAGCCATAGATAGGCCCTGCTGGCTACGCATGCACTATTGTTTTAGCTTACATACATAAGAACATCAATTCCGGACAAAATAATATCTACACCAACCAGAACCAGCAAAGTTCCATCTAACATTGTAGAACGGCCATCTCGACCTAGGTAACACAGCAGAGTCACAAAGAAATAAATGAATTTTCCTATGCGAAGATCAGAACTACAAAATGACCTGATGGACAGCTGATGCTGCTATTGGCAACAACTTATTGGAAGAAAGTATGTACCACGGCGATGATGAAAACCGCCATTGCAATATCATTGCCTCTTCAACTAGCCATTGCTGTTCAAGTTCGCCCTAATACATAAGATAGCATTGCATTATTGAAAAGGAAAATCAGCAAGAACCAATCCATGACGATTCAGGTCTAGGACCACAAAGACATATCAGACCTCATGATGCTTGTAGAAATAAGTTCATCGTGATTATTGCAGTCTGACAAAATATTCAAAAATCATCAAAAAACCGAAATTGTCCCACTAAAATGTTCTAGTGTAACATCTCCCTTGCCCTCTCCACGGGTCAAGTGGTCTCCTTGGTAGGATAGGAGACATGCATCCTTTATCATGTTTCAACACACAGCTAAATCTTCAAGTAGAAGGCCTAAGTCATTATATGGCAACATTTACTAGCAATCAAGCACCATGCTTTCTTAGATGAAGTTATGCACTTGAAATTATGGTGAACAACCCTTCCAAAACCAGGCATCCCCACGGAAGTTAAAGTTTGTCAGGAAATCTAGCAATTAAAATTCAACACTAGATCCAGGCATAATATTTGAGATGGCCAAGATTATATCCCAAAAAAGGAAAAGCAAGATAACGAGATAAACAAAAAGTACCGGATCACAAAGATGAAACATGCTAGGCAGATTATACCGTCCACCAGCAATTTGAAAGGCATCAAGCTTATACATAAATTGGTCTGAAATCAATAATCCATGCTAGAATGAGAGAGAGAGAGAGATCAGGCTTCACCTTTTCTTTTACTTGCTGTAGAAAAATTAATATTCGACACTTCCTGTCCAGCTTCACAGCCAGAAAGATCCTTGAGGCCCAAATTCTGGTTTGCTGGGCAGTGGATGCTTTCAAATTCACAACCATTCAATCCTTGCCCGTTAATTGATAAATGTTCTGTATGGTTGCCATCTGCTCCTGGATCAAGGCAATACACCTGATCACCACATTGCACATTACAAGGATTCATCAAATAGGAACCAGGCGAGTGTGCAGTTGGCATGTTGAAATTAGTTGGTTTCTGATATGGAAATGATCCAATCTCCCCATCAATCCTTCCTCGAATGTCAACTAGCAAGCACTTTAGCCTTGCAATTTCAGCCTCTAAAGCAGATCGACCTTGCAACCTCTTCAGCAAATGTTGATTCAAAGCTCTCAATTTTAAAACCTCATCCTCCAAAGATGCAGCTCGGGCTTTCTTCTTCTCACGATATTTGCGAACTGCTTCACGATTACCTAAAGAACGCTTTTTTGGCTTCTTTTCTGCAGATTCTGTACCAGTACTATCATCAGTGCCAAACTTTTCTTCAGAAGGCGCTGGAACAATTTTGGTGTGCACATGATAGCAAGTGTGGGTATGTGAATTATCAGGGCCAGGAGGATTGCAAGTGTGAGTGTGCGTGCAAGCATGTGCGTCCTTTAAAAGCTCTTCGAAGAAACTATCCATTGAACAATTACTCTGAAGTTCTTCCATGTTTGGACCGGAGAACGCTTCTGGGTTAGGGAAATCAAGCTCGCCGTCATCCATTAGGAATTCCCAAATTGGAGTAAAGATGTCGGACCTAGTCAGAAAAATGAGATTTATTATTTTGATTTCCTCAAAGATCAGAAGGAGGTGTTCAATTCCTTCTATATGAAAGTAACAGTATACTTATGAAGACATGGAAACAAAACAAGAATAGCAAAAGAGTGAAATTGATAAAGTATTCATAAAAACTTGAGAGCCAAGCAAACTGTAAAATTCATAAAAATCTAAGAGACGAACTTCAACGTGATGGACTTGAAGAATTTCGTCAAATCAGATGGGGGTTTCTCTCAGGTAAGGTACGCACACGACTAAATCTGACTAAAGAGATCTTTACCAAAAAAATCTGACTAAAGAGATATTGACTATATGCATATATGCTTTCCTCAAATTCAAGAACAAGCCAAGTACGCATAAAATTAAATTAGTCCCAATAGAGACATAAAGCTATTTATTTTATAGTGTTCATTCAATTAAAAAACTAGTGAGAGCAAAGCTAGCAGGCTCCGAAGGAATTTCAGGTTAAAGGTCCAGATGGTAACAAGATCCATTGAAAATAAAAGAAAAAAATAAATTAATGCAATTAAGGTTCCAAACAAGAGCAAGGAGAATGAAAGGTAAATCAAGAAACAACAAGATCTCAGCAAACCTTAAGATGGAGTTAGTGGCGGGGCGGGGCAGAGGGCAAGCTAAAACCCTAAGAAAAAAATGGCCACATTCTGCTGAATATAGAGAAAAAATCAACGTACAGAGCCAATCGAGTGGTTCAGACTTCAGAGATTCCACAGAATTCTGTTTGTTTCGGGCGTGTCTCTCTCAGGGTCAGACTTCGGACTAAAATTGTCGATCGCTCACAATTTTTAAGATTTATACCCTTATAGGTATTCACTGTCTGTAAAAATTTAAATTCTTCTTTCCGGGCCTAATAAAATAAAATTTTGCCTCCGCCATAAAAAAGCAGGAGCTCTCAGTCTCTGGTTATCATGGTGGTCTCTGGAAAGTGAAAATCAGCATTCTGCAGATTGTGGGTCCACGCACACAATGAAAGATTCTTAAGATATCAATCATGGCTGCGAATTTTTAATATGGTTGCTATAAATATAACAGGTTTTAGGTTAAAAATCCTCTTTATTTTTTTTGCTAAAAAATATCTCCCATCGTGAATAATTGTTGGATGCAAAAATGGATACAATCATTAAAAGATTATCTAAAATGTCATGGTCATTAACTCTAATTAAGCTGTTAAGTATGGACATGAAATGCTTAATCTTTTATCTAGGTGTGACATTTTTGACTTAAAAATGGATTAATTTTGAAAAATAATTTTGATTTTTGAAATCAAGAAGGTTTAAGCTTTAAAGGTTGTTTGTATACACAAAATTCTGAAATAATGAAAAATTTTCATTTTCCAACCATAAACTAATTTTAAACAATATGCGATTTTTTTGACCCAAAATGAATGAAATTTTAAAACAATATTGATTTTTGAAATTCTTATGAAAATTGAGTCATAATTGTTGTTTTCATGTAATTTTAAGACAGTGAAAATTTTTCATTCATCTAGTTCTAACTAATCCTAAAATAAGATGTGACATTTCTTACCCTGAAATGATGAATTTCGAAAAATAATTTTGATTTATGAAATCTTCATAAAAATGAGTTATAGAGATTGTATACACCAAGGTACAGGAAATCGGACCGGTGACTGAACTGGACAAGATAGTGGGTCAAGGGTTAGTGGGTCAATCCGAGGATAAGACCGATGATAAATAAAAAATATATTATAATATTCCAAATTCTAAAAATTATAAAATGGGTGAGAGTTCTCATTTTATTTATGCATGTGGGTGAGAGTTCTCTTAACACCAACATTAAGCTTCTGTACGCTTTTACATTTTGATGCTTTAATTTTTTTGAACCAACTGAAAATTGAATGAACCACACGTGAGCTCCTTTTTCAAATTTTTTTTTGATGTGAAAATCAAACATCAAGTCATCAACAGTCTGACACTGCTTGCCCACTCTCATACTCAATGGCTTTATTGCACCCACTATTCCCCCTCTCTCACAGACTGGAAGGGAGCGATGAGCAAAATCTGGAGCAAATGAGAAGAAGTTGGAGTGAACAAGAAGTAGGTGTTGGAGCGTGGAGGCAGAACTTGGAGACAATGGTTCACAACTTCGATGTCGCCTTTGTCATCCCTATTGATGGCCCTCCCTCTAGGCCCCAAAGAACCGTCTTCCTCAACCTTGTACCTTCTATCACTAACACTTTCCTTCCTCCCATCTCCCTCTCCGACCTCCCGACAGCGGTGCTAAGATCGAAAAAAGCATCTCCCTCACCGTTGTTTGCTTTCTCATGTCTCTCAGCGACGCCTCTCTCTCTCTCTCTCTCTGTGCATCCATTGTTCCTCACAGTTGTTTGCTCCCTCCCATCACTTTTTTTTATTTTTAAAAATAACTCGGTTGACCCGCCAAACTCAGCGGGTCAAGCGGGTTGACCCGAGTTGAGCTAACCCGGGGTCAGCCATTAGATCGGACCGGATTACCGCCCGAGTCGTCGGTTTCCAGACTGACCCGATCGGTTCGGTCCGGTTTCACATACACCGGTTTACACAGAATTATAAGACATTAAAAAATTTTCATTTTATAACTCTATATTAACCCTAAAAAAAGATTGACCTAGATGAATTTTAAAAAAAAATTACTTCACAGCGTTGGGGGAAAGTTAATGAATGTGACATTTTAAGTCTATTTTTAAATGATTGTGTGCATATATTTTTCAAACATTTCTCTAGTATAATAATAACAATGAAAATCAAACCTACGACTGACTCCAACTTCATGCTCCATTTGTCCAAATTAATTTTGTTTCCCTTTCCACTTTATATAATGTAACTCAACTCTATCAAGGTCAAATTAAAAACTTAACTCTATCCCAATCCGTAATCCTCACTCCCTACCCCATTTTTTCTTGGAGAATTAGAGATAAATCCCTTTCATTTAGAATGATGCATTTTGAATTATACAATTGGCATTTAATATTATGCAATTTAGTTTTCACATTGTGTGTAACTGAATTTTGACAATATACAACTGAGCTTTTATAAAAATTTAATAACAGGTTACATTATTTGATTAATTTACATGATTTATATCTAATTCTCCCCTTATTACCTGAAGAACACTCCTTATGCCCGGGAAAAGACCTGAACACTCCATTTTAGTTCATTGCAGTCCATTTACATCAATATAAAGAAGCTACACATAAATATGGAATAAATTAGGGTTTTTCATCCATCGGTGCATGTGTCTGTATATAAAATCTAGAATCTCTGGAATAAAACATTATTCTTGTAAAACAAAAATAATGTAAATTAATTCAAGTTCTATTAGAAGTATTAACCCATTATTTAGTTATAAAAACATCACAATTTATTCAATGTGAAGTATAAAATTGTAGCAAGTGCTATTCAATAAAATAATACTAGTAAATATATGATTTATTTTGATGTTCTATTAATATAAAATATATAATGTGTCAAATCTTTATCTGTATAAAACCATGGATAATATAATTTCTCAGTGTCATAGTCTTTTACATTCTTTTTGTCTTTCCATTGAATTTCATCAAAAATTCGTGAATTTTAATTCCTTAAACCTCTTTAAATATTAGAAATATTAGTACAACCATAGTTTTTCTTTCAAATTATTTATCCCACGCATCATAAAAAAATATTCAGCTTCCAATAAAAGCAACAATATCCCCCTGGAGGTGCATTTGTTTTGATTTGTAGTAAAATTAGTTTCGAAAGCTTTGAATAAACTCACATCTAAGTCAATTACCTTACAGGATAAACATTTACATCCTTGCTTTTGACCTTTTATTCTCACCTTAGTAATCGATTGCTGCGACAAAAAATTGTTAAAGTATAAAATCCTCAACAGATCAAAATCTTGTATATTTATTTTCAAGTCCCTATCTATTTATTATATATATACACAGGAAAATGCAACTCCCAAGGCTCTTTCATCAACCAACCACCTCATTGTTGGGTGCTCCAGGAACGTGTGTATATTTATGCTTGTATAAACGAAGCTAACACAGATTTATTTATTTCCCCCGTGGAAATAAGAAACTACTAATCAAAACTGGATGATCTGCTCCATCTTTCTTTCTCCAACGAAAGACTGCTACTTCGCTCTGTGCTACTGCTGAACGAAGTAGAGTCATCATCATCAACATCAAGCAATGCAAGACTTAGGTGTAACTCTGCGCTTGAATTTGGATACACTTCGTCGTCTATGTTCTCCTGGCTTTCTGCAGGCTCATCATCAACCTCCTGCAACGAGCTCCAATAGCTCCCATCTCTCTCTTCTCCTCGTAGGATCTTCAGTATCTGCACATGCTTAATGTCATGAGCTAAAGCTTAATTAGATCACTATGGTATCAGAACATATTATATGCACCTTAGTTGTTACCTGGTTCATGTTAGGACGAAGCCTAGCAGCCCTTGTAATGCACAGATTTGCTGCCTTAACCATTCTGTGCATTTGAACCTCATCAAATTTCCCTTCTAAATTGGAGTCCAATAAGCCTTTAACGTTCCCACTCTCTATTATTGGTTTTGCCTGAAATCATTGTATACAAATAATATAGTTCAAGTACTGATATGCATCGTATTTGTAATAAAAGTCGAAGTTCTAGGTAGAATTAGTTCTTACCCACATGACCAAACTTTGTTGCCCCTTGCAGATCTCGGAACTGATTGGTTCCCTTCCTGAAATAAGTTCAAGAAGAACCACACCAAAGGCATACACGTCTATCTTGTCACTTAATTTTCCATACATGAAGTATTCAGGAGCAAGATATCCGAATGTTCCTACCACATCTTCTTGTGTCAAAAAATATGAACTTGTCGGTCCCCAAATCGCAAGTCCAAAATCAGTCAACTGCAGAAGTACCAAAAGAGGGAAAAAGTTTACAAGTGACATCTTGAACTTCAAAAATAATGTTTCTTTAAAGAGTTAAAAGTAACAATACTTAAATGAGTACTTGTGGTTCAAATGTATGGGAGAGAAGAATATTTGAAGACTTCACATCCCTGTGTATAACAGGCTTCGAAGTTTCTTTGTGAAGGTAATTGAGCGCTTCCGCTATGCCAACAGCCATATCAAATCTCACTTGCCATGACAATATGGATCCATTCTTGTTCTCATCTACACGCATTATTACGATTTCAAATTTAGCATCAAGTTATGCGAAAAGTGAAAATGAAAAACTGTTGATAATCTTTACCGTATAAATTTTCCTCTAAGCTTCCTTTGGGGAAAAACTCATAGACAGAGATTAAAACATTTTCTGAGATGCAAATTCCAAGCAAAGGGGTTATGTATTTGTGCCTCAAAGAGGATATTATTTCCACTTCCTGTGCAAAATCTTTAAAAGCTTCTTTTGATGTCTGTAAAACTTTAACTGCGATTGGTTTTCCATCAGGAAGAATCCCTTTGTACACATGGTTACTCCCTCCTTTCCCAATCATATTTCCTGCAACGCCAATTCAAGTTCAGGTCTCAAACACAGAAGAATATGTTTCAATTTCTAAACCATAATTAGCTTGGTCTATTAAGATGATTAGACCTGAAGAGAACTGAGAAGTCCAGGATTTGAGATCCTCAAAGTTAAACCACTTGCCATCAAATGAGTTCAAGTCCAAAATCTCCTCCAATTCCTTTGGCAGCTTAAAAGATGAAGAACAGGAACTGCTTTTCTGTCTGTCATCCTCAATATCACAGATGCCTCTTTCTGAGAGACTTTCTTCCATGGACGAGAAAGAACTTTTCTTTGGCGAACGGTCTGGTAAGTTCATTACCCACTGTACTACGGACAAGTTCCTCGCAAGAGGAGTCTCTGATAGTTCTGAATTAACTCTTCGGAGCAAGGGCCATCCTAGTTTCTGCTCACATGGGTCACCTACAGAGAGATAGATTGCTCTTGAACACACTTTCTTGCTCCCTTTAGCACCCTCAAATACTTGTTTCGATTCTGGGGCATCTTCTCTTGTCTCCTCACAACATGTTGATTTCACAGTGCTAACCTCGAAGTCTCCATATTCAGACAGGAATTCCTTGTCTTCCATGCTTGTGAGACTAGGCCTCGGATCTTGTATAAGACCTATCGTCATGGGAAACTGGTTAGTCGTGGTTGTTTTGTCAGGTAAGAGTTGGCCTCCTTCAAGGACACAAAATGTGGAAAACAACGAACCTTGTAGTTTAAGATTGGTACACCTTCTGAAGACAATTCTTCCATCCTGGATGGCTATAACATCTGTGGTTGGTGGGAGTCGTTTGGCGCAATGTTTAGCCGTGGCACTACCACCGCTGAAAGTGAAATATGATTTAGACTTATCCGAATTCTTTTTAAGAAAAAAATTAGAATCAGATGAACAAAACCCAGTTCAAAAATTAGGGAAATCAAACTGCTTACCTTACCACTAGAGCCAGAGCAGAATTATTCTTTGATTCTCTCACAAGAATGTTTCGAACGGATCTCCCTCTGTAGATTTGACCTACGAGACTTACCTGTACCCCGGTCAGGCCAAAAAGCAATATACAAATATCAGTCATCTTCCCATGAATACGTGTTAAAAAACTAGCAAACACCCATTAGCTCTTCAGATATCCCTTTTACATCGCTTAACAGAAGAATTAACATCTAACGAGTTGTTTTATAAAACTAACCCGTACACCGTACACGTGATAACTTTTTATCTCTGAAAGACTATGAGCTAAACAATTTATGACCAAGTTGAAAATTTGCTCAAGCTACAGTTGGATGCTGTATTGCACTTACTTTTTTCACATCACATAGGCCATCATAAACCTCTAAAAAATTATCCAGCAGGGGCTTGCTTTTTGAAACATGACCTGTACAAATGAAAGTGACAACAATAAGAAGGAGAACAACACTCTGTTTCAACTAAGAAACAAGTTACTCTGTACTTCCAAGTTTTGACACGTATCAAACAGAATATGGCTTCGTTTCATGAAAGTTTAGGACATGATTCAATTAGTGAGCATTTTTCCCCTTTGATTAAAGATTACCTGGACTTTTGACCACGTGAACTGCAACAACGCAATCTCCAGGTTGCGCAACTTTGACAAGAGCCCAGTTTAGAAGCTGCCTGCTTTGGCTATCCATTCTAATCCCCACCAACACATTTCCTCTCTCAACAGTCATTTTTGCGTTTTCCTCTTCTGCGTCAAATCACCTTTCAAATCCCCAAATAGCCATGGCTTCTATTGCACTTTTCGCCAAGCTCTGGCAAAGATAATCTTCTCTGTTTCTGAACGAATAATCTCATTCTCTCCAAAACAGGGAACCATGGTTTAAACTAATGCTCCCATTAGTAAGCACACTTTCAGAACACCATTTCCTGATTATAAATAGCGCTGATAACAGATCACCATTAAAAAGAATCCAGGGTAAAAACCATTAAAGAACAGAAAACGGAAGGAGAAAACCCTCAACATGTGAGATGTAAAAATTAAATCTTCGTTAAAAAGGTGTTAAAAAATGGAAAGATGCAAAATGATAAACAAGACGAGACAAAGAAAACGCACCTCAATCTTGTAGGCAGCCATGGTTTGAGGGGAACATGATTTTTAAACGAAATGGCCGCCAAATAGCATCAGTTCACCTACTGCAACTAAATTTTGGAAACTCACAGAGCAAATATATTTTAAGAAATAAGAAAATAATGGCGTTCTTTCTTCTTTGGACGATGATACTGAGTTAGAGGAAAGACATTTTGTTTTTAAAACCGGAAAAGGAAAGAAACCAAAAAAAAGGATGACGATGGTGATTAACTGATTATGTGGGAATAAGGAAGTGTCGGCAAGGAAGAGAAATCTCGGGGGAAGTGAAGGCGCAAAATTTTATGATGCGCAGAACAGGAGGGAGATTATTGCAGTAGCATTCTTGTCCGCGAATAAAAGCGGAAGTTTTCGCGCGAAACCCATGAAATCCGGACCGGCCGTATTTGTACCGCTATAATAATATATGTGAAATAGTTTTGGGGGAAAAAATCAATTTTCCACAAACTTTTATTTCTGCTTTTTTTTAAACAAAAAGTGAAAGCAGAATACACACACATGCGCGTGTGTGAGAGGAAATCTGCAAATAAATGAAGAATGTGATCTTATCTGATGAGAAAAGTATGATGACATATGAATGTTTGGGAGCCATTATCCAATTAAGGTGATAGTGGTTAGAGTTAAAGATGACGACTCTGATGGTAGGCACACCCAAAAGATCATAGGAGCCACAAATTAAATCCCAGGATGGTTGCTTTTGCTTGTCAGAGGATGGTATAAATATGGATACGGTGGATTTTTTTCCTTTGAATTCTATGAACGTGTCACTGATGTACTGTAAGTTATCTTTTTTATTTGTTACTTGGCGGAATGGGAATCCATTCAAATCTGATTCGCATGTGGGCCCTACCAAATTCAAAGCCTAAAGGTTCTTCCTTCCGCCTTCAAATCGTGCGACGTTTCAGAATGATCGACTTGTTTAATTTCTCTCCACCTTATCTCTTTGGTAGGTCCAACGGAATTAAACATGGCCTTTGTTTGTTGTAATTGGAGTTTCACTTTCACACTCCTTCCCTGAACAAAGCCAATCCCTCATCCTATTTTCGGGTCAAACCAATTGAATGAATAAACCAATCCAAAGTCCCCCCCTGTTGACACTATTCAAATGATTTATTATATTCTTATTATATAAAGGAGGCTGGCAACTGAAAAACACGAGGGATTAGTGATGATAATTAAGAAAGATGGTTCAGATTAAATTAAAATGATTGATTGTGAAAATTATAGATTTGATACGGCAGCGAATGTTTTACAGACGATGTTAGTTAGGGCGGCTGCGTCAGTGCCAACAACTACGGATGTATGTGACATTGACAATGGAATCTGGAAAAACGTGTCCAGAGTCATCCCACGACTTTCTTGGACGAATTTTAAAGTAAAACCCAATACACAATCCACCGCTTCTTTAATTTAGAAAAAGGAACGGTCCAAATTTTGAAAAGACGCATCAGCAACCCGTATGCTCAGTGGAACCATCCATAACAAACTGTCCTCCTTAAGTTGTCTTCTAATGATCCAATTTGATTCCCTCTCATTCTACTTTTCACTTCTCTCAGCCCCTTAGGTGTTTCAGGAAAAAAAAAGATAATATCTATTTTTTGAAACATATTGCTTACACATACTATCAATCCTGCATTAGGAATGTTACCTTAAAACAAAGCTTTTACAAGGCATTGAGTTCTCTTATTTCAACAGTTAGCTTTTGAAACTTGTTTCTAGCTATATATATATATATATGTATAATTGAAACATTTTCACCCTGGATACCTTGATCATTTTCCTTGATATATAGTTCTATGTGTATGCTTTAGGGTTCTTGAAACATGAAGGTTGATGTAAACTGTTACGTATTTGAATAGAGTAAGGTGATATGGCCTGCTCAACTGCATCTTTGGAATCAAGTACCGCAACCATTTTGCTTAGATAATATTAGATGGGACATACTCTATTGTTTTTGCATTATCGCCAACCACAAACAATTCTCCATCTCGCATTCACTATAACACTCTGTGAGGCTTGGCTTGGTTTGCCTCATAATGGAATCATCTCCATTTCATTACTCCTTTTTTTTTTTGGTGTGGCCATCACTGTAATTGTTAAAACAATATGTTCTATTCAATATCTTCAATTATTGCTGCCTTTAGTTCTTATGGGAACTTTATATAATCAAGAAATCTAACCACTTTGATATGTTAGGTTTCTAATTAAACTAACCAAAATGGTTTTGGAGAAGCACAATGGTGACTTGCTGATATGGTTCTTGATAATAGCGAGAAAGTGACAACCGTCCAAAGAAGTTTAGATTCTAATGAGTCCATATTCAACAACTTGTATCAGTATCGATAGTTCCTTTGACTCTTGAAATTGTACTCTTCTAAGTATATATCAGCTTGAGTTCAAGAGTCATAAGGATTGTACCAACAATAAGAAGCATACTGGATTTTAACGAGTCATTAAGATATTTATCACAGCACGAACCGGAATTCAAGATAGGTAGGAGGTATCAGTGTCTTCTTCTTGTCCAAGAAAGATCAACAAGAAGATTACTTAATGCACAATCCATGGCAAGATATAAAAAATATGAGAGACTTGTGGATCCACAGAACCAAGATTAGGCAGGCTATTTTATACAGGTTACCGCTGTTTTTTTTTGACCGGGGGTGGGAGCATGTAAAGATGCAAAAGGTCTGAGCATATTTATTTAGTCTTGGGTAGAAAACACATTCCAATCGGAAAGGTAAAGCCTTTAGAACAATTCTCATAGTCATTGGATGGTATGCATATGTATAGTAATGGCTCAAGTTAAGGACATTTTTTCATATAAAGAGAAGATTATAAGGGAGTCTGATCAGCCCATGGCATACTTCTGGGTCCACCCTCTAGCAATCGACTCATACTTCTGTCTGTCAAATTTGCACATATGAGCAATCTCCGGAACAAGCGGGTCATCCGGATTCGGATCAGTTAGCAGCGAACAAATTGACAGCAAGACCTGTCATAAATCCACATATAAACAAACACATCAGACAATTTTTCTCGAAGAGAAAAAATTTGAAGTCACTCCTGATCTAGGGAACATAATGGGTCCTTAAGAGCTCCAAAACTTAACCTTGGATATGGTGAGGGCAGGGCTCCATTGTTCTTTGAGAATGTCCAGACAGATATTTCCATTACTGTTTATATTGGGATGGAATACCTTGTTCCTGAATGCAACTTGCCAACAGAACTTTTACAATCAGCTGTCTACTAATAAGCATCGGGAAGAAATTCGAAAGTTTAAGACCTAATTATGAAGCATCAATATTTCAAAACTAAAATTGTATCATGTGCGACTGTTGTAGATAAGATAGACAGGTATGTTTTCAAAATCTGCTTCTCAGATCATCAAAATAGCTTTTAACATGAAAATAATACAGATCTTCCAACAGTTACAAGAGCTACAACAGTTACAAGAGTTATACTAATAAACATCGAGAAGAAAATCAAGATCACAAGACTATGTTATCCTACCAATAATATGTAGAGTTATAAATAGATCTTCCAACAGTTACAAGAGTGTTTCATTAGGAGATAACAAAATATATAAAACACCATTTTAACATGAAAATAAATAAATAATTAAAGTTGAAGGTTTAAGCAATATGAGCGGCATCTTTATGAAGCAAGGACATATTAATTTTATAATCTTGATTTTTTAAACCTTTTACCCGTCATTAATATAAGTTGAGTCTTAAAGTATTGTTTTCCCCAAGAGAATAGGGTGTGAGAATGCAAATTACAGAAAGTCGTGGGGCATACCTTGGGAGGCTTGAAAGGATAATCAGGAGGAAAATGGATGGTAACAAGGAAAACACCACCAGCATAGGGACTGTCATTAGAACCAATGATGGTTGCTTGCCAGTGAAACATATCTTCTCCAACAGGACCTGTTTGGCACCATGAGAGCCATATCATCACAACTCATCAAACTGGTGCAATATTTTCCACGATGGAGACTTAAAGGAAAAAAGTAGTAGTTAGAGTTTTCAGGTATGCTATACCTGCGCTGCATGATGTTGGGGGATCTCTCTGCAATTCTTTGAGCTCCTTCAGAATTCTCTTGGACGCCATTAACGTGGTTGAGGATTGAGGAAGAGGAATGCAAACCAAATGAGAATTATAGTACGCTAGATAACAGGCCCTGCATATTTAATGCTGGAAATAGGTGTGGTTTCCAGGCGGATTTTGAACGGACTCGAGTTCCATTTGTCCATTTTTGACTCGTGAAAGTGGGCACACTATATATTCCTCAACAAATGGAGCAAGATAAGATATCAAGCATCTATCACGTTTCACAAATAATGTGGGAATCTCAAAGATTTTTGCCATTTCTCTCTGTTTTTAAAGTTTTCCAAAGCCTTTTCTGTTCCCACTTTTAATTCCCATAATTCAATTAAGATAAGTAAGTAGTTACAGAACCCAGTATCATATCAATAATGCTGAACACCATAAATATACTACTCATATTTGTTTAATAAATCAATAAACTTGAAAACTCAAATAATTTATGTAAAATAGTAAAATCCAATTGCTACACCACAAATACAACTGTAAAGGCAAGAGCTGCTTTCCAGCATCTTAGTGAGATACTGTAGGGGGCACATTCCTACTTCTTTGTCCAATCAAATCTTTACATGTACATGCATAAGAAGTAGCTTGAGTTATGTCAGTTTGAACACAAAGTTTTAAAGATCTTTGCAGTATCAAAAGTTCGAGCTCACCGGAAAAGAATAAATCACTATCAGATAAAGTCATCCTTAATATCAGTAGTTCAGTTTCCAAAACATGATAATAAGGCAGAAGTAATCGTAAGAATGTGGTAAGGAGAAGACCACTTATTTGAACGAGACTTCTTTTCTTTCCTTTTTTCTTTTGTAAATCAAGTTTATTTAAAAATATGTCAAATATCACCGACTCAAAACAGACAACGTTGAGAATTTGATAAAGTTGGATAAACATGGCGTCCCATTCATTCTGAAACAGAATGTAAAGGGCGAAGCATACTACCTACTCCAAAAAAAAACGAGCGATGCATGCTACCTACTCCAAAAAAAAGAAGTTGCTGACAGCTCTGTAGTATACATTCTTGATAGTTCATGTTTCTCATTTTAAATACTGGTTCTTATTCAACTCACGATGGACTTGTCATTTAACTAGCTTCAAGTTGCAAATTTTCTCAGCCTTTTGTCATCTGAGAATTTCTTGCATTAGATAATTCAAGCTAAGCTTTTAGTTAGATCACTGCAAATATATTTTACAGAATTTAACACTAACGAAAATGAACTGTAATCAGTCTGCTAAACAGCTCACAACATACTTACATATCACACAGTTCACATCCAAAGAAACGTTATAGTACATTAGATTACAACATGAATAGAGTCACGCATACAAACGAAATAGCCTAAATCAAGAACGCTAGAGAAGCAGCATGCTTGTACGCGAAGGGTTCCAAACGTCTTGAAATCAAGCCTATACAGATACACACACAAACAACTAACTTGAGGCTCATGAGTCACAAATACATTCAGTGTTGGAGTCATGGAGCAATTGCTTCCTATAGGGTGGAAACACTGTATAAGATATAGTATAGTGAAGAGTGAAGACTACCGGTAAATGGCTAGGGTCATGTCATCCTCCAAGAACTAGCATACAGAAAACGGGAAGATCTCACAAAATAGAACAGGTCTTTTGCCCCTTTCTTTTCTTTTTCTTCTGCTTTGGAGGCTGAAGAACAACTTTGATGGCTGCATCAAAAACTGCCTTAACATTCTGTATTCACAAGGGTTAATTGACATCAATTTAGTTATGATACGCTTTTGCTCCAAGAACTTCTAAAGATACAAAGAACATTTATTTACCATCTGAGTTTTTGAACTACACTCAACATAAACTGGAGCACCAATAAGTTTTCTTAGTTCCTCCCCCTTCAAAAAAGATAGCCTTTCACTTATCAGTAAAATGATATGATGATATGAAGAACAAATAAAGTCTAATAATAGACAAACAGAAGTTACTGAACATATAAAAGCAGTAGCATATACCTGAGATGTGGTGATGGGCACTGCACTGTGGTGGTCAAGAAGGAACTGCTTATCATCCCGAAGATCTGAAAGACAGATTGAGTTGGCATGATTCATCAAAGAAAACTAACCAACAATTGTCTAACAATGAATTCATCAACTACATGCTTTTAGCTATATATTTAAGAGGAAACACATTCCTAAAGAAGCTAACTGGAAACTATTAACAAAATAGTTTGGCACTGTAAACAACACTTTTGTTTTAGGATACTTGAAACGGAAATTCAGATGATTAGTGAATCAAGGACTTTTGCCAAACACTATCCTACGCCAATGCACTGAGTTGTGCAAGAGGTAATCATCCAAGGCACTTCCAACGTCAAGACTCCTGAAGACTTGATTTACAGAAAAGTAAAAATGGAATTAAGATGAAGATTAACCAGGAGACTTCTTGACACAAATGAAAACTTATGAAGACATCCAATTAATATGATGCTATCTGTTCACCATTTATCTTGTGATCCTAAGATAAGCTTCGAAGATTGGATAAAATTCCTCTTTCTATCTCTACTGAATCACAAACTTTCTCATGATTATGCAGTTAGTGAGAATACCTATCTCCACTAAGTATAAGAAAGAGAAGTCCCTGTATAGATCAGTCTCTAATAAAAACACCTAAGATCAAACGATAGACATAAGTTTGTGGTAAGAAACAAAATTAACTCGGGAAAACAGATGAGAACTTTTCTTCAGTGGTCCTGACTTCATTCTTCTCTCGCTATATTCTTATGCTCAGATAGGTTAGAGAAATATGCTAAGACAGAAAGTTAAGAGTTAAAAAATAATAAACATTCCATTGAAAAGCAACCATCCCTAAAATTGTTGGATGTCATATATATATATCTATATCTACCGGGTTTCTCTTGAAATTGAAACTCTATTGAAGGATTCCTCTATATCATAGCTTGATGCCCATGAATTATGAGTGCAGCCTGGTTAGCCAGTTAACACTTGTAATAAAATAAGCAATGCAAGTAAATGTATATGATGGAAGAAGATTCTAACCAAGTTTTGTCCCAACTAGGATAATTGGGACACCAGGTGCATAGTGCCTCAGTTCGGGAACCCACTGAAGAAAGAGAGAAGAACCATTACTACTGAAAAGAAAGGGACAAAACAAGTAAAAAGATGAAATAGATCTTACTTTCTTGGCAACATTTTCATAGCTTGCCTTGCTTATGAGAGAGAATGCTAGCAGAAATACATCTGCTCCACGGTAGCTTAAAGGTCTTA
>JANTPZ010003365.1:0-16032 GCA_025593235.1 Vachellia pachyceras
TACAATCCTTGTGTGGAGGCGTGTTGCTGAAAGTACACTTGCGTCGTTGAGTCGTCCATCTTCAAAACTAAATGAACCTTTACGTTCTTTCATCCATCAGATCGGTTTATATTTTAGTTTTTAAAATTATTGATTTTAATCTTTTATGTCATTTAAAATATTGATCTTTATCATCTGATAAAAATCCGGATCAAACCACAATAATGTCGTCTGATCTCGGCGGTTCTTCACTTGATTCTTTAACCAAATTGGAAGGGTTTGATTCCTCTCTTTATAATTGACCAATCACTTTATCCTTAGTTGGAGACCTCATTGGCTTCCAAATTAGTTTAACGTAGTTGAAAGATGGTTTACCTTAAGATACTAACGCTCTAACTAAAAAAAAATTTGGATATTTTATTTTATGATAAATCGGTTTTAAATTTGAGGATAAAAATCAAACACGCTTAAATGTTATAAACCAAAAAGACAACATGTTCCTCAATAATAAAATCTATCTCTCTGTGTGTGTGAAATAATAAATGAGATAAAGATATGAAGCAAGCACCTCCACAGACCACACCTGTGTCCGACCGTCCACGACGTCGGCAATCTTATATATATATATATATATATAGCTAAATTTATGTTTTCACTATTAATTTCTTAATTTCCTTAAAATTAAATTAGCAATTAACACGCCTTTATATTTAATTGAGATCGCGACCTCTTGTTTTTGGAGAATACAAATTCAAATATCAGAAAGCTTATTTGTTGAAAGATAGAAATATCTTTACTCTCCTCTATTTTAATATATGATTCAATAATAACAATATCTTATTCCGCTATATGTTATCGTTACATGAATTACACAGTACCATTGTACTCTTTCATATTCCCGATCTCTAAATATAATATTAACAAAAAAATTATAAATATGAGATATTATCATTATTTTTTTTTAGATTAGATCATAGAGTTGGCTATTATGTTGTGGTTTGTCTAGATAAAGGGATTTTCTACTCTATTTTTCCTTTAATTTCTCACACACACACACGTATATATATACTCCCTCCATTGTCATTTACAAGCACCTTCTAGAATGAGTATAAATATAAGATATTATGATTATATTTGAATAATTAGATTAGATTAGATTCTAGAGTTAGCTATTAGCTTATTGTCTATCTAGATAAGGCTCATATATACCACCCCCTTCATTGTCTATTACAAGAAGCCTTCTAGAGTGAGATTATAAATGTAAGATATTTTTTTATTATATTTTTTGGAAAAATGACACACAGGTCCCAAGCAAGGGAATTAACCACAAAATGGTTCCAAAAATTCAAAAAATTATCATGAGGTTCTAGGAGTAACTGCTGAGGTTGTTAATGAAAGCTGCTGAGGTTGTTAATGACAACCTCAGCAGTTACTCCTGGGACCTCATGATAATTTTTTAAATCTTTAGAACCTTTCATTCATTAATTCTCCTATTTGAAGCTTAATTGTAAATTTCCTTATATTTTATTGTATTGGACTCTAAGATTGCCTATTATCTTATGTATTGTGTAGATAAAGTTTCATTTGTACTATCATTTATTAAACAAAATGTTATTATTCCTTTAATTTCTCTCTCACACACGTAAACAAGTAAGCGCACCTGCTCTAAGATTTGAAAGCGCATTTTGGTCTCCCTCTATCATTTATTTTTCAGTGAACTCCATACTATTTCATCAATCCTCTTAACAGGTGCCTCCAATTGCCTTCTCTAAATATGTCCAACTCACATCAAACGATTTTATGACATTTCCTCCTCAATAGATGCCACTCCAACTTATCCACGTATTTGATCATTATAAATCCTATTTATTTTAGTATGGTCACACATCCATTTTAACATTCTCATCTATGTTGCTCCCACTTTATAGCCATGTTATTCCTTTAAAGCACAATATCCACTACCATACAGTATTGCTGACCTTATAAAATCCATTTTGATAAAAAAAAGTTAATTAAAAGCTTAAAATGAATTTTATATTTTCAATACAACTTTCTAGAAGCACTTCCAGAAACACTTTTTACGAAAGATGAAATAAAATTTCTCTCGCATACTTACATTGAATTGCGTAAAATCATTTTTCAAAAGTTAATTCAAATACTCGCGCACTGGATGGGGATACATGTTGCGCTTGTTTGGGAATGCATTTTGAAGCTCTGGAATGCATTCATCCACAAGTTGAGATAAAACTCATTTCATATACTTACTTTAGAATTCGTAAACCATTCTTCCAACTTATTTGTAAACAAGTAGGTTATTGAAATGAGAAGTCTTGATTGCAAAGGAGATCACACTACAGGCATATCGCATCAAAGATGGAAGGAAGACCTTGGCGTCGGCAAAGATGGCATCATGCATGGCGTCATGATAAATTGATAATACAGGAAGCTTCTATTTAAAAAAATAAAATGAATTAAATAAAAGAAAAATGGAAGGGAAATCAATTTTAAACTTGGGGACAAAAATAAAACTCACTTAAATGTTATAAAACAAAAAGACAACATGTTCCTCAATAATAAAATATCTGTGTGTGTGTGAAATGAGATAAATGAGATAAAGATATGAAGCAAGCACCCCGTGACCTGTGTCCGACCGTCCACGACGTCGGCAATCTTATATATATATATATATATATATATATGTCCACGACGTCGGCAATCTTTATATATATATATATATATATGCTAAATTTAGGTTTTCGCTATTAATTTCTTAATTTCCTTGAAATTAAATTAGCAATTAACAAGCTTCTATCATTGGTTGAGATCGCGACCTCACGTCTGTATAAAAAGGAGATACAAATTCAAATATCAAAAGGCGTATTGTTTGAAGATCGGAATGTCTTTACTCTCTAAACCTTGAAATAGATTAGCATAAATGATTATCCCACAAATTATTACTACTATATATATTTAGTTTAATAAGGTGAAGATAGAAAAACAGATTTGGATACTAAGTAAAAGTTGGAATTTTTTCATTTGAAACGTATTTAATAATGAGTGATCAGCCTTCTTTTTTTTCCCCAGTTTCAGTCAGATGGTAAAAAATAACTCACTTCTAGGGTATAGCAACGGACGGGACGGGTTGACCTGATGGTCAACCCTTAACCCGCCCGTTTAATATTAAACGGGTACAAGTTGGTCCACAACACAGTAGGAACCTGTTTGAGCCCGCACTAAACGATAAGTCAAAATTGGACGATTAAGCAGGCAGCCCATTTACTCTTTTTTTTATTAGAGTGATTGGCCAAAAAAATGGAAGCATGGAGAAAGAGGCAAGAGACACAAACAGCTTGCTTTTGAGTTTCACTATAACCCCCAAATCGTTTCAGACGAGCTAGGAAGCAACTGGGCAAGGAATACGTATTATATACAACTGGGCAAGGGTTTTAGGACCAACAATTTCAAGGTCATACGGATGATGAACAAGAATATAAGAGAAACAAATGAGAGAGTACGGAACGTACCAAGCTGGAAGGAATCGACATATAAAGGGAGCAATAGTTTGGCCATACAGTTTCTGTTTGGCATGTAGGGATCGCAAGAAAGATAGAGATTCTTCACTAAGACGACACTGGAAGCTTCGCATCAACAGAGGAAGTGGTGATCATCAAGTGGTGATGGGCGGGCACGAACAGCCCGAGAGATTGCCAATAGCTCATCATTTTAGGGCATACCTGAACGGGCAACTTTCCATGTCTATTCGGACGGGTTTATCGGGTTGCATGCCTTTTACTCACCCTATTCACTCCGTTCAATCCAAACTATGGTCAGCCTTTTGTAGAAATCACTGGTTATGTTATAAGTCACCTAAAAAAAAAGGTATCAATTACCTGTCTCATTCTTAAAGATAAAACCTCATATGAAGTGTGATTTTTTTCTACGATTGAGATCTTATGTTTTAGGACATGAGCGAGTATCTTTTTCATTTTTATTAATTGTACACATATTGGGTATAAGAAAGAGGTTGAAAAAGGTTGAATAAATTTAAATAAGTCACGGGTAAAGTTGAAAAAAAAATCTGTCAATGCAAGATAGATTGAAAAATTTATATACTCCCTCCTCTATTTTAATGTAAGATTAAATATTAACAAGAAGGCCTTATCACACTATATGATATCGTTAAATTAATCACATGACAATATTGGACTCTTTCATATTTTGATCTCTAAATATATTATTAACAAAAAAATCTCTCTCTATAACTGTATAATGTAACCTCATTGAGATTTGAAAGCGCGTTTCGGTCTTCCTCTACCATTTTTTAGAGGATTCTATACTACTTGATCAACCCTCCTAACTGGTGCCTCAAATTGCCTTCTCTAAATATATCCAACCAACATCAAATGATTTTATACCATTTTCTCCTCAACAGATATCACGCCAATTTATCCACGAATTTAACCATTATAAATCCTATTTATTGCAGTATGGTTATATATCCATCTCAGCATTTTCATATCTGTTAGTCCCACTTTATACTCTCGTTATTCCTTTAAGCACAATATCTACTACAATATAGTATTACTGAACTTATAAAATCCATTTTGATAAAAAAAGTTACACACTTAAAATGAATTTTATATGTTCGCTTCAACCTTCTAAAACCACGATTACTTCCACATAAGTGAAACAAAAATCCTCTCACATCTTTATTTTAAATTGTATAAAAACACTTTTTAAAAGTCAATCCAAATACCAACGTAATGGATGGGGATATATTGAAATGAGAAGTCTTTGTAACTGATTACAAAGGAGATCATAATACAGGCATACCGCATCATGGATGTAAGGAAGACCATGGCGTCATGCATGGCGTCGTGATAAATTGATAATATAGGAAGCTTCTATTTTTTAAAAAATAAAATGAATTAAATCGAGGATCCAATAATAATAATTAATAAACAAAATGTTCTAACGATTCGTAAAATTACAATCAGGTCCCATCGGTTGTTATTGATTGCTGGTGAGATTGTTAATGACAACTGTTGGGGAATTAATAACAAAAAGGTCCCAAGAGTTTGTCATGCAGTTGTCATTAACAACCTCAAATGCTATATTAACAACCTCAAACAAAAGCTATATTAACAACCATCGCTGCATCCATTAATAACCTCAACAAGCTGGGACCTGATAGTAATTTTACCAATCTTCCATAACGGTGAGCCTTAGGGTGCGATTTCATCTGTTGGAGGCGTAACCGCAGCAGTTAGCTCTACTCTAAATATAGTTATTTTCCCATTTTGTTAATCTTTAAAATTTTATGTTTATTAATTCTTCTTATTGAAATTTGACAGTAAATTTTCTTTAAATAAATGAATAATGGAAGGGAATATTAATAGGCAATAAGAATTAAGAAAAGTGTCTGTATACAAGTTGAGTAATAATTAAAGAATCTAAAAACACGTCATGCATGACTTACAGAACTTTGACTATTTTAGTAACACTCAAGCATATTTGCTCCTGACCTAGTCTTTAGCTACTAGTGCTCCCACTACTAGTCTACTACTTCCACATTCATTCACTTTCTTCATTGTTCTTTTTTTTTTCCTTTTTATAAAAGCAAAATCTTGACTATTCTTAATTAAATAGTAAATATTATTAATCCATAGTTCACATAACAACATTAACCACCACCCAACCAATGTACGATCCAATGTTGCACACAAGTATCACCTTTAGAAACGCTTAACTTATACCTAAAAGCATGTTCAATAGTGTTTTTCCGTAAAATGAGATAATCTCATTCACATATTTACCTCGATTTACGTAAAAGTACTTCTCTAACACGTTTCCAAACGAGCCTACTAACTCTCATCAGTCATCCATAACATTGCATTGACCCCTTAATATAATATTCATTTAATTTTTTAGAGATTAAGAGGGTTAAGTTATTCAGAAATATTTGTATTTATCATTTTTCTCCAAACTAATTTGTGTTATTTATAAATATAAATCGGTATTAATTCAACGATGAACATATGTAAATATTTTTAAGTAATTTCTAAACATGATATATATATAGTCAAACATTTATTATTTTTTTCTAAGCTGATACATAAATGTTAAAATGGATACTTTGATCTACTCAATCTATTTTAATAGTTCTCATGTGTACAATGTTTATAAAACGGTGATAAAACAGACAAGTTGTTGAATTTTAATGTAGATAATTAATGAAGTTTAAGATTTTAATCATTTATGTAAAATACATTAAATATAATTTATAAATAGAATTAGAAAAGCAACCAACTCGTATGGTAAAAGCAGAACGAGCATATTTTTTTGTTGGATTACAACCATATTATATTGTCATAGGCCTTTTCTTTTTTAACTTTCATCAGCTAATTACAATGCTATTTGTAATTTCACACATGCATGCAGACACACACAAACACACACACTTTTGTAGGCATCATCTAAATAACTTGAAATGGCATTATTATTTAAATAAACTAAAATAAGTATACACCTCTAATAGTTAACGGTTTAAGCTAGAAATAATCAAGTTTGATTATAAGAAGCACATGGGGTGATTAGATAATTAAGAATTTAAGATGATGATGAGGTGACAGAATTAATATTTATATAGTGCTTATTTGGAAAAGCTTATTTACTCCCAAAAGCACGTTCAACAGTGTTTTTCTGTAAAACGAGATAATCTCCTTTATATATTTACCTCGACTTGTGTAAAAGTACTTCTCTACCGTATTCTCAAACGGACACGATATTAATAAAGTCCAAAGTCACGGGGAAAAGCAAGAAAGTCAAAAATTGGGTAACAATACGCTTGGTACATATGCATGATTCCATTCTTGATTATCAATAATAATAATAATAATAGCATTTATTTGCTGTAGATAATGCTATGTAATGTAATAATCACTTATTTAAGTGTGACTGTGACGGAACGGGATTGAAAGACAAGAGCGGGCCCCACCTGTGGTCGCCTGTATTTGAAGTCAACGAGCCCGCCAATCCCCCCGTTGGCCCTCACACACGCCCACTCATTACCATATTTGACAACCACTATGGCCCTTTTTTATCTTTATCCACACCCACCTTCCTCTCTCTTCATGAATTATGCCTCCATGCTCATTCCAATTGTGATGTTTATATTGGATTTACTTGTAACGTCTCTGGAAGTCAAACGTATATTTAAAAGGTTTGTTTGGAAATCTATTATGAAATCTAGATTTAATTTTAAAACATAGGTTTTGACTCAAAATTTACTAAAAGCTAATAACTTCACAAACATAAATCACTTTTCAAAACCTATGTTTTGCCTTGGAATCTGTAAAAGCTATTTTCCAAAATCTATTCTCCAAAACCTAGGTTTTACCTCGGAATCTGTAAAAGCTATTCTGAAAAGAGTTTCCAAACAAGCCCTAAGGCTTGTTTGCTATGGGGAAATATAGGTTTTACCCAAAAATTTAGAGTTTGACTTCTCATTCTGAAACCTAAATTTTACCCCAAAACCTAGATTTTGTCCAAATACTCACATTTTTCAGAAAAGCTGTTTTGGATACAAAACCTCAGTTTGAAACATATGTTTTAAAAAAGTTATTTTTTTATCAAATCACATACTCTCTCCTAATAAATTTTCTCTTTCCAACTTTTTATTTATTTCTCTTTTTTAACTACTTTTTGCCTCAAACTCCGTAAAAGTCAATAACTTCCCAAACACAATATTTTAAAATCTAGGTTTTGCATTGGAATCCGTAAAACCTTTTCTCCAAAATCTATTCCTCAAAACTTGCTCGAATTCAGTTAAAGGCAATAACTTCGCAAACATAATTACCTTTTGCAAAACCTAACTTTTGTCTTGGAATCCGTAAAATTTATCATCCCGAAATCTATTATCTAAAATATAGGTGTTGCATCGAACCCCGTAAAAGATATTCTCAACCAGACTTTTAAACGAGACTTGTTTCACGATTTAAATTTTTTTTCCTTTTTGTTAGTTACATCTGAATTAGATGTAGAAGCAACTTTTTCAATATGATATAAATCATTTGAAACATTACCCAAAAAATATATTATATCTCATAGTATTTGAAATTGAAGGAAGTGAATGGGAGAGAGAAAAAATGAAAATAAGAATAGAATTAATGGGGCTTGAAGCATGTGTTGAGAGAAGAGAGGAGGAGGAAGGGGTTTGAATTCAAAGGGTTAATGGTCCATGCCATTAATGAGACGTCGACATTTCTTTTATTCACATTCATGAATGTCTCTCACACACACACTTACTTCTCTTTCTTTTTAAATAAATTAAAAATCTTATTCTATTTTCCCACTCTCGTGGGTTCAGTGCATTGTATTGACCATTATTTCAATGGCCAGGGAACGACCATTGATTCATTCATTCATTCATATTGTTCTTTTCTTTTTGGTTTTTTTTGGTCTTTCTCCATATGTTCCTTTCTTCTTACCATTCATTTCCCATTTTACCTTTCTTTTGTTTCTTTCTTCTCTTTGTCAACCACACACATGTGCGGTTCGTACCAATCATCCTTATCATTTACTATTCTTTCCAAATAGTATGACTAGCTTTTTTTTTTCCAATACAACCAATTCCGCAGTACCAGGTTTTGAATTCAAACTAATGCCCCGTTTGGTACGTGAAACTGATTTTGGTGTAATTGGAAGTGGAAGTGGAGGTGGAATTAGAAATGGAATTGAAAGTGGGATTAAAAGTATGTGTTGGTATGCTGGAAGAAGTGGTGTAATATTTTGTGTGAAAAGACTAATATACCCTCACGCACAAAAAATTCACTTCATCACCTCCACCGTCGTCAACCTCGCCGCCTCCAGCCACCACCACCGTCAACCTCCGTCGACCTCTGTCGCGCTCAACCATGGAAGTCCAGATCTCGAGCTCCATCGACCTCCGTCGCACTCCATCACAAGCCTCGAGCTCCAGCCGTCGAGCCTCAGTCGCAAGTCCAGATCTTGACCTCCATCGATCTCGAGCTCCATTGACCTCCGTCGCAAGCCATCGCAAGCCTCGAGCTCCAACCGTCGAGCTTCGTCGCAAGCCGTCGCAAGTCTCGATCTCGAGCTCCATCGACCTTCATCAAGCTCCGTCGCAAGGCCTCCACCTCCGTCGACCTCCGTTGCAAGCCATCTCAAGACCTCCACCTCTGTCGACCTCTGTCGTGCCTGATCGAAGAGATGGGGAGAGGGAAGGGCGAAATGGTAAAAAGTCCATTTCCATGGAACTGGAACTGGGTTCCTAGGGGGGAGGTTGGAACCCAGTTCCAGCCTTTTTGGGTTCCATGAAACCCACTTCCATGATACCAAACAGGCCTATTTTTGGGTTCCAACCCCAATTCCACTTCCCACCCCTCAGTTCCATATAACCAAACGGAGCATAAGTGGATGCAACGGTGTTAAACATTTGGTGGTAAAGTTTTACCAAAATCTTGTGGTTCTACTTGACTCGATTTGGATTAGTTCCAACCTTCTGATAGATCAAGCAATGTCGTAAAGTGAGGTCAATCTAGGAAACAGATGTTTCAGGCTAGTTACGGATGTTTTTCCACACTTAGAGCTCATTTGGAAGTCCGTTTGAGAATAACTTTTACGGAGCTCGAGGCAAAACCTATGTTTTGAAAGGTGATTGTGTTTGAGAAGTTATTGTCTTTTATAAAGTTCAAGACAAAAAGTAAATGTGAAAGATGAAAGAAAAATAAAGAAAAAAAGAGGAAAGATAAAATTTATTATGAGAGAATGTAATTTGACTATAAAATAGTTTGTTCAAAAGTAATTTGTTTAGCTTTTTTTATTACTTAAGATAAATCATAATATATAAAATCATGTTTTGAGAGACGTGTTAATTGACTTAGCTTTAGATACGACCAAACAAGGCTTTATGCTCCAAAAGCAACAAACGTGAAGGATGCCAAATCCAAATAGAACTCTTCCATGTTGCTCATCATGTGCGGCGGAGAAAGGAGGTGGCAATATCGTACTTATTAATTATCACTCTATAATTATTTTATTATTTTTTTAAAAAAAAAAAGTGGAATGAAGTTGCTTTTTCGCGTGGAAGTCGTGGACAAGGAAGTCAATTTCACAAAAAAAAAAAAAACAAAGGATGTGTCGTGAATGTAATTCTTTTAAATTTTTTATTATTGGCACATAAATACCATCACTCCTCTTACCTACTCAACAGATTCTTGTCTTATCTTTATGTCGACCACGCATGATTAACTTTAATTAATTACTATCTCTTATTTTTTCTTAAAATGAGATAATCTCCTTCACATATTTATCTCGACTTGCTTAAAAGTACTTCTCCACCGTTTTTCCAAACGATCCCATAATCTTATACTTATTGCACATTTCATACCAACTAAAAAAAACTTTTAAATTTCGTTAGTCCTGTTTTAAAATTTAATAACTTTTAATTTTATCTATATTTAATATTTCCTATAGTATATGGGAGTTCAATCAACATATAATAAATGAAGGATAAAAGTGTACATTTACATGAAAAATTTAATAAAATGACATATATGTAAGACTAAATAAAATATTCTTTCTGCCATGTAAATAAAATCATGTGAGAATTATAAAGTACTCATTTGATCTTATCTATAAGTCATTTCCATTAAATTTTACGTTAAGACCAAGAAAAATCTTAAACTTCGTTAACCTTGTTTTAGAAATCAATAACTTCCCAACTTTATCTTTATTTAATATTCCTTTTGTTTTATTTATAAATCATTTTCAATATGTTTCAAATAGGCCTAGGAAAACCTTAAACTTTATTGACTTTATCTAAAAATTCAACAATTTTTTAATTCTATTATTATTTAATATCCACTATAACACATGGAAGCTTGATCAATACATAATAAATTAAATGTAAAATCGTATATTAACATGACAAATTTAATGAAGTAACTTATAAATATGACCAAATAAAACTTTTTCTTTTTACCTTATAAATTGGATTATATGAGTATGCATTATACTCATGAAAATAAACTCAACTAAATAATAAATTAATCGTATAATTATATATTGATATGAAAATTTTAATGATATAACTTATAGATATAAATAAGAAATTCTGTACAACCTAACTTATAAATAGGGGTGATTAATTAAAGGTCACTCAAGGTGAAAAAATTAATACTCTCATAAAGAAATTATGGCTACACACTTATTCAACATTAGATTTCCTCATTCTTGCTTGTCCTCTAGCTATTTGTTTTAAATTCAATTCCGTCGAATAATATCTTTTGTGTGCCCGTTTAGGAACGATATAAAAAAGTGCTTTTATGTAAGTTGAGGTAAATATATGTAAAAAATTATCTCATTTTGTAAAAAACATTATATATCTTGATCAAGGGAATATTAAAACATGAGAATTTCAAAATTAACTTTTTTTTTCAAAATCACCCAATTGCCTTCAGTAAATTATTTATCACTATCTTAATTGTTATTATGTTTTTTTATCAAATTAATTGTTATTATGTTACTGTTTGGTAAGATAAAGTTATTATTTGTTGTGGGAAAAAATAAAATAAAGTTATTATTTGTTAATTTCTTTCGTGATTGATATTTAGTAAGAAATTTCATTGAAATTAGTTGTCATTGCCTTAATCAGTGTTGTCATTTAATAAGTTAAAATTGTTACCTGTTTATTGTTGCTATCACTTCATTTTTCTTTTAAATTAAGGACATTTAGATATTTTCACTATAAAAATTTAATCACCAACTGGTCAGTAACAATGATTTAAATAGTTTCTGGGTGGGTTTGGGGGATCTTTTTTGTCTTTCTCATTATAATTAAACTTGAACCCCAAGCAATTTCTTACCTATATGCTTTGAATAATCTCTAATTCTATGTCTAAATATAATAAGTTGACTATCTATGTATAATGGCTAAATCAAATGAATCTTTTCCATAAATAATTCTTATGACTTTTAAAATTTGATCATGAACTCTAATTTAATATACCAGCACAACTTAACGGTTCAGACAAACAATTAATAATTACTCATCTTATAATTGTTAGTAGCTACAATATTGTAATATTATTCTACTTAATTATGATCTCAAGTTTACAAGACATGTTCACACATTATTCAAATTTTATGAACATTATTAGTGGGCATGTTTGTTAAAACGTTTGGAAAGCCAAACGCATGTTCAACAGTATTTTTCCGTAAAATGAGATAATCTCCTTCATATATTTACCTCGACTTGCGTAAAATTACTTCTTTACCGTGTTTTCAAATGGGCACATCATCTTCGTAAAAATAAAACCAGAAGGAGGATTTATTATTACTGATGTGTCATATGGTGAAAGCTGAATCCCAGATTAATGGTGGAAAATCCTATTTAAATAAATTATTGAACCAACGTGACAAAATTAATTAAAGAAATTAATGTGCACATTTTAACAAAAAAGGGGTTAATTACAATAATTGATTGAGATGATTATTATAATAGTCAACGTGCAAAATGTGTTGAAATAGTAAACGGTGACATGAAAGGAAGAAGGAAGGAAGAAAGAGCGAGGGTGGGACCCACAGAACCACAAGCTATAGCCTAGAGCTAGACTCCATACTGAATGAATATACATTAAAAAGGATAAAAAAGGAAGAAAAAAAAAAAACCAAAGACTTGGACAAATCAAGGTGGCTTCGGGTCAACATGAAACTTCTACTCCCAATAAGATTATTTGTTTATTCATTTTTTCTTCGACCCCCCATAATATTATTCCTGCTCCAAGGTAAATAATAATTTATAAAAAATAAGAGAATTAATTAAATTATTCATTTGGAAAATATGTGTTAATTAATCATGTTTATTGGGATTAGAAAATATATATTATTTATCATTCTTAATATAAAAGTCATCCGCCTCTTTTTTAAATTAAAGAAGTTAAATATATTACTTTAAATTATTTATATAAATCAATTTTTTTAAAAATAATTTTTTAACTTATAAATTGTTATATAATTTAATAATACATGTAATTAAATACTTTAAATAATCCATTTAACTACCTTAATTTACCTAAAAAATTTAACTAGCCCTTATATTAAGATCAAAGGTTTTGATAGAAATCATTCTTAATATATGCAATCAACAATGTAAGTTTTTGCAAAAAACATTTATAAGGTTAAATTATATGTTAAATCTTTTAAAATGTTCATTAAGTTTTAGGTTAATCCTTTAAATTTATAAAGGATATCTTGAATTGCTCACTTTTAACACGTTATTCTTATTAATAGAAAATGCTGACATAATAAGTTTAAATATTGAATCTACTATTAAATGTTATAACTAAAAATCATCTTAAGCAATGTCATATGCTTAGTGTGAATACTTCTTCAAATGTGGATTTACATTTAAGAAGTCATTATCGATTTCTACTACTAAATATGCTTCTTTTTATAATAGAGATTTGAATATTGATTCATTGTGACGTGGTTTGAGAAACTAAATTTTTTTGGGATTAAACATATTTTTGTCCTTGTAGTTTACCCTAATTTGGGTTTTACTCCCTAAAGTTTAAAAGTCGTGGTTTTAGTCTCTTATGTTCGTTTTGTTTAAAACTGTTAGTCTTTGAAATTTTAAAAATTCCTTATACTTTTGAACATTTTTGATTTTAATCCTATATTTTGTAAGAACTTTTTTTTATCCCTATATTTTGAACAGATTTTGTTTTTGTCTATAAACTTAACAGTGTTACTTAACGTTGTTAAAAATCAAAGTCTTTATGAAACTATATGAAAAACCAGGAAGGAAAATCAAGGAAGATAACAATACAAGGACATGCCATACATGGATAATTTCCAAATTATCTTATCCATTTATTAAACCGTTTCACTGTAATTAACTGAGTAAGTTGACACATGAACAAAATTAATGGTGTTAACTTCGGATTTAGATCTTTTTACAACTATATAGCTTAACAGCTTTATACATAGTAAATTTAAAGAACTAAAATCACCATTTTTAAATTTAAAGGATTAAAATCTAAATGATGATAAATCATATGGATAAAAAATAGGGAGAATTACCCAGAGGTTTCAAGTTAGGGAATGCGTTATAAAATGGTCTCAAAAAGTTGTTAATGACAACTCGAGAAGCATAATTTATAAATGAAACAACTATCATGTACAATTTCATGAGACCATTTTGTAATACATTCCCTTATTTAGAATATCTCCATAATTCTCCCTACAAAATATGTTTATACAAATTTCCAGCTAGAGCAAGCTCCACGTTGTTTTTTTTTTTGGTATAAACCATCCGGTATCCTGGGGTATCCTGGGTTCATTGCCCGCCCCAGACTAATCCGGACCCCCGCGAGGAGACCTTACGGTGGTAGCGAGGTACCAATGGGACAACCTCTTTGAGGCTACGTTAATTATCGTGGCTGTCACTCCCCAGGGTTCAAACTCTCGCCCTGAGAAATGCTGATAGTAGCTCTTGCCAACTCTACCAAGCGCCCATTGGTAGCTCCACGTTGTTAAGTAAGAGGAAATGTATTTATTAAGAAAAGGTCACATCAAGCCCAACACGTTGAGCCCACAAGTTGCAACTATTTGAAATTTTTACTCCTTTTGAAATGTGTGCTTGACTTTGAATTTCTTCCCCGAGAATTCACCGACCTATCCCATCTAAACACCTCAAATTTTTTTTTTAATATATCGTCCACCAGACAGCCTCACCCCAAATCCTGATCCTCCATTAAAAATAAAATAATTGTTCCATTCATCAACAACACGTTCTTCTTATCCTCTCTCTCTCTCTCTCTCTCTCTCTCTCTCTAGTATTATACAATTGTATCGCTCTCTCGCGCCAGCCCTCGGAGCAAGTGGGGTTCAACTTGTCACTTCTTCACTTTCCGCCAAGTTTCCTGGTCCAACTTGATCTTCTGAGTCTACTTGGGGAGTAGGAACTCTATATATACATGTCCGTCTTAATTTACTCAGAAGGTTCAGGATTTTTAAGGCGATTAGCTTGAAGGCCTTTTTCCCCGCTGTAAAAGGGAGATCTTTTTCTCAAGGGGTTTTTAAGTTCTAATTTGCTTCGTTTAGATTTTAACTTTGTTTGGACTTGGAAGCTACTATGGATTGTTCATCTTGGGTCAACACGTCCTTGGATCTCAACATTAGACCTCATCATCACATGCTTCATGAAGAAGTTCCAGTAAGTAAAGAAAAAAGAATTTCTTCATATCGTTTCTTGATTGAATGCCCAGAAGCTGTTCTGCAAAATGCTTCAATGAGAACTGTGAGACGATTCCGAATACTAAGTTCTTACACTTGTATCTGTTATTTCAGAAAAAGGAGGTGGAAAGCAATTTTTTCTCGTCTGGGAAGAAATCGTCTGTAAAAGAAGAGGTTAGTAAACTCATCCAATTAATTGAGAACTTGAAACGAAAGTGTGATATATATATATATATCTTTCTTTGAGCCTTGTGATTGAAGTTGTTTCTGTAAAATTGCAGTCATTTCAGACAAGTGTTGCGTTGGAGGATGAACTGAAGAAGGTGAGTGCAGAGAACAAGAAGTTGACAGAAATGCTCACAGAGATGTGTGAGAATTACAACTCTCTGAGAAGACACTTGGGTGTATACATGAGAAACAATCCTCAAAAGGATCTCAACAACAAGAACAACAACAGCACAATCCCATCAAAGAAAAGGAAGCCTGAAAACATTAGCAACAACACTAATAGTAATCCCATGGTTATCAATAATGGCACCTCGGAGAGCTGCTCAACTGATGAAGAATCATGCAAGAAACCTAAGGAAGGCATAAGCAAATCAAAAGTTTCCAAAGCTTATGTCAAGACCGAATCATCTGATACTAGCCTGGTAATTAATCAAGGCTCTCTTCTTTTGTCTCATCTGATACAATTCGAGTTGATCTGTGTAACTATTTTGCATGAACTTATATGTAATCGCTTGATGATTAGGTGTAATTGTCTGACAGGAAATAATTTTTCCCCTTTTCGCG
>JANTPZ010003369.1:0-16116 GCA_025593235.1 Vachellia pachyceras
AAAATATTTTAAATTAATACAAGTTGGGTCATTGCATATATTGCAAACAAAAATGGGTACAGATGGCATGCTTATATGAATGGCGTCGATGATAGACAAATTGTGATCCGAGACACGCATCCCATGTTTTAAGGTCTCTGATTCCTTTTATTACGTCGTTGTTGTTATCGGTGATAGACAAATTATTATTTTATCGTATCACTTACGAATGGCCCTGTTGTCCCGGTGGCTGCCGTACGAGTGTTGATTACTTAAATTAAAATTTTTATTAAACAACTCCTAACCCTTAATTGACCATTCGGTGAAATCCCATCAGAAATTAATATTCATGCGTTTAACCATTAACATTTATATGGAAACAGTATAATCAAAATAGAAACCAAGACAAATTTTATAATATATTGTTTTTTATAGATACAGTATACTAACACTCTTATAACATTTGTTGAAACGGGAGTTCGGGAAATATTGTGCATGTTTGGAAAATCTTTCCCCTACCACTACATGTAAGATAAGATAAAAAAATCTCAAAATCTGTTAAAAGCATATCAAAATCTGTAAGTTCTTTCAGAATCCGTAAACTCCTCTATTGAAGTAATTAATATTCTTGTGTTTGCTGTGTGAGAGAGAACACCTTTTAAGACATAATTTAGGATATTAGATTCCTTATAAATATGTATAGGTGGGTGTTAGTTATATATAAATATATGGACAATATATTCATGGCTGACTGCTTAATAAAAATAGAGTCAATTTTTTTTGGATGAGGAACCATCCCTGTGGGTGAGGGTGTGCTTGGTAACGTAATTGGCTTCGTTTGGAAACCCGTTGAGAAAATGGACACAGATTCTTAGGTACTTTATGTGAGAGGAATTTTGTCTCGGCTTGCGTGAGAATGGGTTTTGGGGGTCAAAACGGGGTTCCTAACGGAACCCCAAACGAAGCTATTGTGTGTTTGGGAAGTCCATTTGAAGAAATGAGTTTATAGGTTTTAAGGTATTTTACAGATTTCAAGATTGTTCTATGGATTTCGAAATGGTTTTAATGAATTTTGAGATGGTTTTTACAGATTTTAAGATATTTTTATCTTGATTTACGTACACCGTTTAGGAAATGGTATTCTCAAACAAGCACATTCTTGCTTAAGCGTTGATATCCTAATTTTTACTCAAAAAAAATAATGCAATGCAATAACACTTATAATAACAGTAATGATGATATGATATAAAGTGTCCGGTTCAAGAAATTTTTTTACGTAAATCGAAGTAAATATATAAAAGAGATAATTTTATTTAAAAAAACACTATTAAATAACTTTTACGCTTATCCTTGAAACATGCTTAAGATACAGAACAAATAAAACGTACGAGAGCACAACGATGATTGAAATTTAAAAAAAAAGGGAAAGCAAGAGATTAAGGAAAGGCAAAAAAAGAAAAGGAAAGGCGCTGGCCGAAATGACGGCTAGGGTTTGAGGGTCATGAACGGGGGCGGGGGAGAAGGGAAGGGCATCTAAGGTGACGACGTAGCAGGTCACAGTACACGTGGCATCACGATAGCGAGAGGATGAAAGGGTCCCCTAAGCGACAGGATAGAGATAGAGACATAGAGTAGTCCCGCAGGAACAAAGGAAAAAGGATTCCACGGTGGGGCCCATCCTGACGTGGCACATCCTTCATCCCGAAGATCCTAAATTCAAATATATAATAGTCTGATGATAAATATATCATTTACCCGTGCGTACCCAAATTGACTTGCGCTCTCACCATTTTCTAACAGTGTAATCAATCCAACATCCTCACCCTTTTCACTTTCCCTTTCAAACCTGCCCAAAAAAAAAAAAGGCAGAACTTTTCTCTAAATTATTATTATTAAATATAATTAAATTATGAGAAAAAGTAGGCTCCTGGCCAGCCAAGAAAATAGCGTTCCCTTTCTCCGCAAAGCGCACCAAACCCGGTGACCTTATCACACCACACCCCACCACCCTCATCCCGCAATAGATGTTTACCGCCATTGACCATCACCCTATCACCACATGTTTCAACCTCCTCGCGCCACATCACCACCACTTGTTCCCCCACGCTGGCAAAATAATTAATGCCATCAAGTGCCCCCCTTAATCCCCTTTCAAATATTTTAACCATTATATACTCCCCTCCTATATTCCATGCATTAAATAAAATGGAGTAACTTATTGGACCCACCTGACAACATTGTAAAAAAGTATTATTATATATGTCAAAATAAATATATAAATGAAATTATATTATTTTATAAAAAATATTATTAAATATACGTTTAATTTTTAAAAATGTTATTCCATAAAACTTATTTATAACTCCGTTTGTCGTTTCTGGCCCCAGAATGCAGATACTCTCTCTTCTGCCTTTAAAAAAATCTTTGCGATAGAATATTGTGGGACCGTCTTACACAGCGGCACGTGACAATAGGCATAGGGTACAAAACAAAGCCACCAACACGGAAAATAAATAATAATTTACTACATCGGTAGCTAATGTGGGACCCACACCTCTCGCAAGTTCCGTGACCCCGACTCCGGGTTTCGACGGTGAAGATAACATCGCTACTTCACGCGCCTCTGGAAAAATCTGCCCGCTTAGAGATACACTGCCACGTCGGATATCAATCCAACGGCTCCTCATGCAAGTGATGGTGGATACGCAGCCGATCGTGTCCGTAGAATAATCTTTAGGGTTAATTGCTCACGTGCTCTCACTGCTTCAGCTTATATATATATATATATATGAAAATACAACTCAACATATGAATTTGACCGGATAGAGCAATATATTCCGCCGCGGTCACCCTTGTTATCGTCATATTTGCTTTTACCGAGGCCTGGCCAACCGGTTGTAGCCGGTAATGAACTTCTTTGGGAAATACAATACCCTTTTTTGAATTGATACCGGTATTTAATTTAATTTTAATTAATATTTGGATCTCAGGACTTAGCTTGATAACCATTATTATTCTTATTAATTGACATGGAATGGGCTATGAGACAAATGCGCGCAGAGAAGCTTGAGGAGAAAGAAATGAGGCCTACACGTGGATGTGGTGAACGGAAAAGGTTAAGAGAAATAAAGAGTTTTCGACGTGTGGGGTTTTCAACGGTGGATATGCTGCCGAGTTGGCATCGACCATTGAAGGAAACGGTGGAGATGAGAACATGTAAAGGGATGGAGAATCGTGACCGTCCACGAGCGTTGGGGTTGGGAGTGGGCTTGGCGGAGAGTGAAATAGCAGAAAGACGATGAGATTGGAGCACATAAAAGAAGGTGCAGAGAGAGAGAGAGAGAGAGGAAGAGAGCGAGGACTGGAGCAGCAGCGACACACAAGGGAGAAGATAAGAAGAAGGAGAAAGTGGAGAAGGCGCAAGATCTCTCACAATTCTCATAACACCTCTGTCCAAGAAAGATCTTTCACACCACAATAAATTCACCTGCGACTTTCGGTGGCCGTGAATCTCCTTCACCGGTGATCATGGTTCTTCCTCGTCCTCACGAAGGATGAGGTGAAGCTTGGGGTTGTGGTTGATTCGGTGGTGGTTGAGAATCAAGGCGTCGAATGGATAGAATCAGAGAAGCGAGGAGAACGACTATGGCTGCTAATGGTTTGCCCAGAAGAAGGCACAGAAGTAACAGTCTCAGAGACTCTCCAGGTTCTCAATTCCATCAGATCTCAACTCTCTCAATATCTATTCATTCACTTAATTGCAAGGGGAGCCCGTTTCGTTATTTGATGATTTCTGATGGCTTTTGTTTTTCTGCCTTCTCTTTTGGAGTCGCAGAGGAAGATGGACCTATGGAGCTTCAGGAGCCGTCCAGGCTACGAGATCGAGGGAGTGGGAAAAAGGATCGAGATCGTGAAAGGGACCGAGACAGAGATAGGGAACGCGACAGAGATCGATCGAGCCGCAGCAAGAGGAGGAGAGGGGATAGGTTGATGCACAGCAACAATAGAGAAGACGGTGGAGATGATAGCTCAGAGGAGAGTGTTAACGATGATGAAGAAGACGAGGACGATGATGTTGGCGGTGGTT
The DNA here is from genome assembly GCA_025593235.1 of Vachellia pachyceras. Taxonomy (NCBI): domain Eukaryota; kingdom Viridiplantae; phylum Streptophyta; class Magnoliopsida; order Fabales; family Fabaceae; genus Vachellia; species Vachellia pachyceras. Next base: position 4,067 of record JANTPZ010003369.1, read on the forward strand.
CAGTAAGAATGCTTCCGCTCAACCCGTCGTCGTTACCATCATCGTCCTTATCTAACCATCGGAAGAGCTTTCCTCCGGCGAAAGATTTTAGAGCACCGCCGACGTGGAAGGCCGCCGACGAGATGATTGGGGTGTCGGTTCCGAGGAGGGCACGGTCAGGTAGAGTGCCTCGGATTTGGAGTAATCAAATTATCTGTATTGAAATTGATGATCACAATCTGGGATTTCAACATGTTCCTTCTCTTCTTGTTGCTCTTCTCAGCGTCCACAAAGAGATTGCATGAATGTTGGGCTTTGAATGGTGGAATAATTGGAGAGCAATTTCACCGGCAAGCTTCAACTTCTCCGGTGAGAACAAGCGCAGCAGCAATGGGGATTGGGCCTTCTCCGTCTCCGGCTTCACCATCTTCATCTAATGCTTCAGGACGGAAGAAGATGGTGAGTCCTTGCCGTTCTTCTCTTTCTCCCTTTTCTCTGCAGTTTCTTGGTCTTGCGATTGCGATACTAACTAATTCTTATGCTGCTGCAGAAGCCCAGTGCACCGAAGCTTCGACCCCCAAAGTCTTCATCTAAATCTTCAGCTCAAGATGACATCGAAATAGAGATAGCGGAAGTGTTGTACGGCATGGGGAGACAGCCTCAAGGGATTTCCAAGCAAGAAACGTCTGCGAACGATTTGTTGAAGTCCGATTCCAAAGACGCGAATAAATCTTTCGCCGATGGCAAGTCCTGGGTAACTTCACCGAGCGCAAACTCGCAATCCGCGCCATCTCTATCGTCATCGGTTCCTCCCCAAAATTCTCGCACTTCTATCACTATCTTATCCACTGTTGGTGGGTATTCTGATCTTTGGAAGCTCAAATAATCTCTAGTATTCTTCTACATTATATCCTTTCATTTGGTCGGCAAGAAATTTGGGGAAAGGAAGAGAATCCGTTATACTTGTTTTTTTCCCTTCCTGATGAAACTCATGCACTTTTTTTATTGCACTTTGCAGCGGCACCCAAGAGAAAAAGGCCGCGTCATTTCAAGTATGAGGACGAGAATCCGACGAATTTTACCCCCCGTAATAGCCCCATGCCATCAACGACGAAGGCCGAAACTGACCCGCCCTTAAAAGTGGAAACTTGTTCGCCGAGTTGCGATAAAAACACGGGATCTGCACCTGAAAGTGGTGGTATATCATTCGATTTGGCCAATGCTGAAGTGGTTCCGCCTTCATCGGATCCTCAACCGGAGTCAATTAAGTTTGAGAGTAACATTTCATCAGATTCTAAGCCGGTTATAGAAGAATCAGAGAGGCAAGATGTGGGTTTGAGTAAGGAGCCTGAGTCTTCCAATAATGAATCTACTTTGCCAAATTTAGATGATGACCGTGAGGATGTGAAAGCGACTAAAGCGTGAGCAGCATAAACTTTTGTTGTTTCTCACTCCACTATTAAATTTTTGGTGAATCTTGATTTTGCTTGGTTCTTCAGGAATCTGATCGTGTCCGGAAGTGGGAACCTGCAAGAGAAGTTGATAGATTTGACGGTGGATTTTGCTTCCCTTGCTGCAAGATCTCTCTCTTTCTACATTCCACCTTGCTTTGCGCTTTTCTTTATATTTTGTAATTTTTTTTATTCTGGTGGGTTGTTCAGGCGCCACCACCTTCATCGAGATCCTCTCCTGAAAGAGACGTGGACATTAATGCTGAAAATCCTAAGCCTTTGACGGCAGACGCTGAATTGGTAAGTGGTTCAGGCCTATATTAGAACTCTTTCGTTCACGCGCCCATTGTGTTGCTGAAGGAGGAATAAATTTTTATGGCCTTTCGGTGCATGCAGGATGCCAATGCAATGGTAAAGGAAGGCGATAAATCACTTAAAATGAACAAGGACGAGGCCGTGGCTGAGGAAACTAAGCATAGAGCAGTGGTAGAAGAAGCTGATACCCAAAAACCTGCTAACACTCAAAAGGATACGAGTATGAGCCTACGTCTAGATCTAGAGAAGGTTGATAAAGATATTGGTAATGGCAATATGGTTGGGAAGAGGCATCAAGAACATGCACAGAGGCGGCAGCAGCAGCCGCCGCCGAACGCAGAGATGGCTGGTATGCCTAATTTATGCTAATCATAGTCTCTGCTGTGTTTGCTCGTCTGGGTCATCTTATGCGATATTTTTCTTCCCTTGTAGTTCAATCCAGCTCTGTGCCTCTACCATTGTCTGTTCCGAGCTGGCCTGGCGGGCTTCCTCCCATGGGGTATGATCTGATTTATTATCGTCTGTTTTTCCTGCCTGAACACTTATTAGCCGTGTTTGTGGTATGTTGCTATGTTTTTATCTGTCGGAGTTTGATCCTCTTCTTTTCATCAACAGATACATGACTCCTCTACAAGGAGTTGTATCCAAGGATGGGGCTACCGTATCTTCTGCAGCAATACCAGTGAGTGCACTTCTGTTGATACTACTTAATGATTTGCTATCTTTTTTAAAATTCTTTGAAGCGACGCCCCCAAATTTAAATTTGTGACATTTTCAGCCACCCCATCTGCTTTTTAATCAGCCTCGTCCTAAAAGATGCGCTACCCATTGCTACATTGCTCGTACTATATCATATCACCAGCAACTTGCACGGATGAATCCATTTTGGCCAGCTGCAGCAGGTTCTGCATCATTATATGGGGCTAAGCCGTGCAATCTCAATGTTGTTCCATCTACTGAGTTACAAGGCAATGTGGTCAGCAGGGCTTCGAACTCTGCACAAGACAAAGGGCACAGTCTTGCCATGTTTCCAGGTCCTATTGGGAAGGAAAAAGGCTCTCAGGCTGTCAGCATGGAGAATGCACAGAGGAAGCAAATGTTGATTCAGCAAGCTCTGCCGCCAGGAGCACCTAGCAATATCCTGGTATGAATTCGTTTCTTTTCCAGCGGTAGTTATTAAAGTTATATCTTATTCTAATGGATGCCTTGCTCTTTTATGATTAAAATTTTGCCGATTAACTTTTTTCATAATTCCAGCATGGTCCTGCTTTTATCTTCCCACTGAACCAGCAGCAGGCGGTGGCTGCTGCATCTGTTCGACCTGGATCTGTGAAGACTCCTTCGGGCAATGTAATATCATCATCAGGCACATCAAACGCAATCCCAGCAAGTGTTTCGGCTACTGGGGCTGCCACAGCACCAACAATGAGTTTCAGCTACCCAAATATGCCTGGCAATGAAACTCAGTACTTGGCTATTTTGCAGAATAATGCTTATCCATTCACAATACCGGCACATGTTGGGGGTTCACCTGCATACCGAGGAACGCATGCCCAGGCTTTGCCATTCTTCAATGGATCTTTCTACCCTTCTCAAATGATCCATCCTTCACAGCTTCAGCAGCAGCAACTTCCTGCTCAATCACAGCAGAATCTACAGGGGCATCAAAATGCTAGTATTTCTAATGGGTCCTCTTCTTCCCATAAGCACTTGCAGAATCAGCAACAAAAGCCCAATGCTAGTGGCTCAAATGGTGTTGCCGGCTTGCAAGGTTTTCCCTCCTCATCTAATAACCAGCCATCACAGTCACTGCAGTTGCAGCAGCAGCAGAGGCAGCATTTATCTAACCACCATGCTTCTCATCCTCCACGTCTTGAATCTGAGATCTTTGGTGAAGATAGCCCCTCCACTGCAGATAGTCGGCTGTCTCGTGCTACTACTATGAGCATATATGGCCACAATTTCGCAATGCCAATGCAGCCATCAAACTTTGCTATGATGACACCTGCAGCTATAGGAGGTGTTGGTGCCGCTACTGTTGCTAATGGTAGTAGTCACAGTGAAAAGAAGCCGCAGCAGCATACTGGTACAAAGGCTGGAATTGAAGCTTCTCAGGCATTTGCTATGTCCTTTGCATCTGTTAATGGTGCGACTGCTGCCACTGGCCTTGACCTCTCATCGATAGCTCAGAATCATCCAATTTTACAGAGTCATAACTTTCAGATAATGGCAGCTCAAGCTGCTCAGCAGAAGAAAAATTATCGTGCATCTGAAGAAGGGAAAATGGGCGATTCTTCAAACCCAGATGATGACAGAAAAGCGGGAGTAGGAAAAGTTGCTGCAACTGTGGGGCAATCCATTGCATTCTCAAGGCAGGATGCTTCTGATCCCTCTATAGCTGGTAACACTGTCCTTGATAGCTCTGCACGAACAATGAAACTTGGGTCTGCTCCATCCCGAACTGCTGCTTCTGTCATGCCTGCTGCCATTAGCACTGTCACTCAGCAGCAGATGCAACAACGAAGCCAGCAACAACAACAGCCTCAAATAATTCAGATTCAAAAGCACCCACAATTTACAGCTGGATCTGCAGCTCGAAGTAAGACACCATCCACAAGCAATGGCAGCGTCTACTCTGATCACCTTCATGCAGCATCTTCGGTAGCAACCAAGTTTACTAATTCTGTATCTACGTATCCTCAAAACCTCTCACAAAGCAGCAGCACCGCTGCCCAGTTATCTCAGTGGAAGAATTCTGTGAGGCCAACTACTTCCCAGTCTCTTTCATCTATGGCACCGACGCCATCAGCGTCTGTCAAAACTGTACCTCAGCAGCAGGCTCGTACTCAGCAAGCTCACACACACATATCTTTTGCAGTGAATGCAAAGTCATCCACTGCAACCCAGGGGCAACCTTCGGTTTCCACCCATTCTTCATCTCCTCAAGTTTTGGTCGCTTCTCCCACAACATCCTCAGTGTCCAAAAGTGCTGGTAGCCCAAGGACAACATCAACATCAACCGGCAATAAGGTTGGCCAGGCATCTTCCTTGTCAACTCAGCAAACCAAGAATTCACAGGCTGTGCCAAGTCGGAAGTCCTCACCTGGTGGTGGGAGGAATACGCCATCAGTACTCAGTGGCCCTCAGGTAAATACATTTTCCAGTTCTGGGGTGAAACCTCAATTGCCACAACAGCAACAGCCTCAGCAAATGTCTAAGCAAATATCACAGCAGGCGCAGCTGTTCTCAAATGCTTATATGCCTCCTCAAGGGTCACAATCAAGTATTTCTACGTCCACAACCTCAGCTGCAAGTGGCTACTACCTTCAAAGGCGTGGCCTAGATCCTCATATGCAGCGACAAAGCTCCACAGTCTCTACCTCAAATGGCATGTTGTCCATGTGTCCTGCAGTTACAATTATTAATACCAGCCCTGCTGATTCTTCCAAGGTTTCTGCTGCTACTGCAAACAATATGAAAGTTGGTGGCTTACCAACCCATGGTTTCTTGCATCCTGCACACTTTGCTGCAGCACAATCGGCTGGCAACCACCATCAGTTTGTTCATACCAGCTTCTCTTATGCTTTACCTGCTGCAGTTCAAGTGAAACCAGCAGATCAGAAACAACCTGCAGGCGAGTAAAATGGTTGCTCTTTGTTGTTTACCGAGCTAACATTGTGCATACAGCAAACAAGGAGGAAAACATATCTGAATAAAGAAGTCATGAAGTGGAAGGGAAGTTCTTGCCGATAGAGATGGGAATCCTTCCAGTGGAGGCAAAACTTTTCTTGCTATTTTTCCTTTGGGCGTGCAGGAGATGAAATGGCAAAAATCAGGAAACCACGGCCAAAAGATTCAAATAGCATTGGGGACGGGATTTCTCAAATTTTGAATGGAAGCAAGAAATTTATGGGATGTGTCTGATGTGTCTTTGCACACTTGTGTTCATAATCTGACCAAGTTGATCTTGAAGTCCGATCAAAATTCAATTTGTTCTTTTTAGAGGTGGTTGATGTTGGAGGAAGTTGCCTCGGGTACATTCTTTTGGCAGGATACGCGGGGGGATGAAAAACGATGGAGGAAAGCAAGGGCAAGAACCGCCTTTCCTTTTTTAGGGGGGACTTGATGCAAGTCTTCATACATTTTCTTTCTCCTCTTTAGTCTTTATTTGTCCTCTTTTTATTTTGTCATTATTGTTAATTATTATTTGTCTTGTAGACTAGAAAGAGGATCAGTAAAACATCTTCCGATATGTCTGTAAGGAGGAGCAGGAAAATATGTATCAGATTAGCAGAATACGATAGAATTCCACAAAATTTTTAGTCCTCAGTCTTCATCCTTCTTGCGACTAAGCATTCCAATTTATTTCCAAATCCAAGTGATAGTGAATTCTTGTATACGTGGACTCAGTTCCTTGATGGTTTAATAGCAACAGCACAGCAGGTGCTGTACCATATATGAAAGTGGTTTTCCGAAAAGTGTGCTTCGCTTTTATTGCTAGTATCTTACACGTGGCATAAGTCTGTTATGTTCATATCATACCTTTATCTTTTATATGATAGATTATTGTCTTAAGCTATTACATCGTGGTAAATCAGGTTAAACAATGTAATCCATCGGCCGTCTCTGGTTTCACTCGGCTGACAGGGAAGAATTGGAAGTCCGGTCTCGCCCTTGATAGGGAGAATAAAATACCTGGGTCCCACCTGGAACTGACACTCTGAGCCGTTAGGCCACTCATAAAGCAAAAGTAGCATCAAAGCATGGTGGTGGGTCCTGAAATCCAGATGTGAGGTTGTAAAACATTTTATGAAAAGTTACCCAAAGTTACCTTACTGTTGCGTGGTGGGCTTACAGTCAAATTTCATTATTCAAAAGTTTAAATTTCATATTTATAACTTAAATTTACTCATTTACAAGTCAATTATTTTTTTAAGAAATTGTTTTTGACCCTTTTCAAGTGTTCAACAACCGAATTTAATACACGGTAAGTCCAAATGACACTGCAGCCGCATTTTGCTTTTGTATTATAAAATGTCATGGAGGGAAAATGTTCTCCAATGCAAGTGGTGGCTGCAAAGGAAAGGGGAAAGCTCAACCTCTGGTGTGTCTAATGTCTATCCTCATCTTATCTCTCTTTTGGGAGCTCCTTTTACAATGTGGAACGGACCTCCTTTATTGCACATCATACAAATATAAAGTCACGTACGCATGGAGGAATGAGGATGACAAAAGCACATATTCTTGGACCCTCTTCAACTAAAATTATCCTATGTGTTAGCTGCTGTTCACATTACTTTTTTATTTTCTTCTTAAAAAATGATTTTTTTAAACATGCGTGGATAAATTGTCTTGTGTTGATGTCACCGCTCTCACTGACTGTCATTACCAAGTATTTAGCTCTTCTTAATTAGTGATTCATGTTTTGGTGGCTCTTTTTCATATGATTTGCCCCCACCACCATGTCTAAATTCAAATATGTGTGGATCAGTATTTTTACTATAAATTAATTGATTTCCTTTTTGTCGAGTTCATAGTATCAGCTCAGATACAACTTACAAGTTGCTGAGATATTAAAAAAATAAAGAACTCTGTGAGGAGTGGAAAGTGACATATATGTGATGCAAGTATGCTTTTGTGTTAAAAAGGAGGAATTTCAGATTAGAAGTGATTCATTTATTCAGTTTCTTTTCTGTGGGGCCAAAATATTAAAAGCAATACGGATCTTGTTCAATCTTCACAAACTGAAAAGGATAATTATTTTTTTGTGTCCTTGTTCTGCCTCTCACTCAGGGACCCATCTATAAATGGAACAACCAAAAGCAATAGAGATCTTGCCTTTGCCTTAGCCTCCACGGGTATGTTTTCATCCTGCAAAATTTTAAGATGAAATAAATGTTTACGTGATACAAATTATCTTCACAGTTTCACATAATAATAAATGTTTCATAAAAAAGCGAACTCTTTCATGTTGGTCCTCCTCACACCCACCTCCATTATATTTGCTTACCCCACCACCTTCTTTATCCCCCATCTATCCCTGCTCCAATTAAATAATATTCAATATGGCTTTCGTTTTTTAATACTTGTTTGTTGGATCGTTTAGAAAAATCAAACACATGTTCAACAGTGTTTTTTTTTTGTAAAACGAAATAATCTCCTTAATATATTTATTCCGACTTGTGTAAAAGTACTTCTCTATCAGATTAACAGACACACTATTACCCAGTATTAGTATTTTTCTAGATCTTATTATTGCAAAGTATTTGAGCAATCAATTAATCCAGTTTGATATTCATGGTTTAACCTTCTAGCACATGTGTCTTCTCTGGTACTTGAACTGGAGATTCAAAAGGATCTAATCGGACTCTACATCATTATACCAACTATGCGTTGGTTCATTATATTGGTGTTTTCTTAACATTTGTCTCTTTGACTTTTTTCGTACATTCCGCCTTGTTCAATTAATTTGACCTTATAATCACACACTATAGCAGTCTCCTATTCTGGATATTTAAAATTGGGAATCTCTAGCCATTATTGCCAGAGGAAGGTGAGTAAGATGTGTGGCGGAGAGTGAATTCTACAGCATTGGAATTTCCAGGTTTATTGTTCAACTAGTTTGCCTTGGACCAAGAAAAAACACAAGGGTGGGGATTGGGAATGCTTAGAAATACAAAACGGGCTAGTGGGTGTGGTTTCCTCAATTTCTTTAAATTCACAGTCGCCTCCACATATTGGCGTAATGTTTATTCTTGTTGGCCATTTTATAGTTCCTACCACTATGAACAATATAATCAATCAACATGGTGTCCTTCATAATTTATGGTGCTATAAATTGGGTTGGTAAATCTGTTTATTTAATAATAGCATATGAGAGAGATGTGGTTGACCATCCCTGACCCAGACGGAAGCACATAATTAATGCTTATATTGACTTCAACCTTCTTTGTTTTTTTTTTTTTAACTTTCTGATTGGCCTTCTCCCTCTTTCAATCTTTATTCTCAATCTAAATTGTATTTTAAACACTTTAACTAACCAAACTATTAAATTGAATCCTCCATTCATTGAAAAAACTGTAATCCCAATATGGAGGGAAAGAGGGGAGAAGCTCGTTTCTCCTTTTCTGATTTGAACAAACCGTTGAATCCACTAGAAAATGAATGAATGATACGAGCAAATGATAATTGGTCAGCTGAAATTGAGTTTCACTCGATGCAGTGTTGACTTTTAATTTTCCAACGCATTTTCTTACTTTCTTCCCTCACTTTCTTCCCCTTTCAACACTGAACACCTCTCTATATTTCAACATGGAAATCAACTTGCGAACTTTGCCCAACCATGACTTTACAGAGTCAAGAGGCTCTATGGATACAGTTCCAAGTAATGGATTCAAATTCTGAAATAGAAGGGAATTCACAGAACTTGCAGAATAGAGTAGTGACAGAATTGAGGGTATGAAGTGAACAGAGATGGCCAAATTTACACCCTAGAAGTGGAGCTTCCACTCTAGGGCTCGAGATTATTGGGAAGCACAAAAGCCAAAACCTGAAGCACCAGAAATGAGAAACTGATTGAGGTACCTTTAAACGTGTTGCCCTCCCTTTAGGACCAATCGGAACAGAGAAGAAACAGGAGCGAAGGGCGATTCAATAGAGAGAACAGAGGAGACAGAATCAAGAGTGAAGGAAAGAAACAGGCAAGTACAAAAGCTATCTGGTATATCCATCTTCTTCCCAAAAACACACATTTTTCCCTTGACCGCTTTCTCATCTCTCATTGTTCATAAAGCAGAAGGGAAAGCATCGAAAGACTGAGGGTGTGGGGCCCAACATCAACAACCTCACAACTCACAAGATGGCTTGTGATCGTGAGTAATGTTTTTTTTTTCTATAAACCATCCAGTATTTTAGGGTATTTAGGTTTATTACCTGTCCCAGACTAATTCAAACCCTGTGAGGAGACTTTAAGATGGTAGCGAAGTATAGATAGGATAACTTCTTTAAGATTACGTTAATTATCGCGGCTATCACCTCAGGGGTCAAACTCTCATCCTGACAAATATTGGTAGTAATCTTTGTCAACTCTATTAAATGTCTATTGGCGATTGTGAGTAATTGTTAGAACGTTTGGGGGTATCAGGACGCCACACAGGCCCACATGAACACTATGCCACTGATACTACAAAAACGTCGGCATCGCCGAGAAGTGATAATAATATAAAAAATGAATAAATAATAAATGACGAGAGTTGGGAAGGGAAGTAATGGAAGAAAGAAGAAGATAATTTCAAAACAGGGAATGGTGGTCCCTACCTGTGCGGATGGCGAATGCTACGATTACGATGTTGATGGGCCTTACCAGTTCCCGGGTTCTTCGTGCTGCATGCACATAGGACCATGACGACAGTCCTGTCCCTTTACAATGCTGTCTGTCAGACTGCCACCGATTCCCTCCGGTTTTCCATAGCCCCATTTCTCATTTAATTTTACTCCCTCCAACTCACCTTTTCACTCCTCAAACAAAAAAAAACCATTTTTCCAACTGTTGCAATTAATAAGGAGTTGAATCATAAGTTCAAATCTCATGGAAGATCTTGACCATAGGCTATCTGTAATGCCTCAACAAGCATTTGAAGGTATGTTCTAACCTGAAGAGTTCATGCAACTTACCTCAAATCTTATGCAATCAAATAAAGATTCATGTTGTTACCCTTGGACAGCTTGGCGGGGATGGCTAGTTCTCAGTTGTAACCACAAATGAGATCTAACTAGTGAAGTGTGAGATGGGGTGTCAAGTAAATCGCACCGTACGCGCAAAAAGCGGTGTTGAATGAATGAGATGTTGCCTTTGGAATTGAATGACCCATTTCCTTTGTGATAGGTTGTCCCCACTTACTTCCCTTGGTGATGGTGTTGGCCCTCCCATTCACATCCAAATGAATAATATCTTTCTTTCCCTCCATAATGGACCCCACTAATGGTTGTGGAGCTTACTTGTCCTTCCATTTCACCATCTATTAAATCCTCTGAGATTAACGTTCAAAAATATACGATCCACATTCGTCACTTTTAACACTTCCCATCTCAATCACTCCAAAACAATTCCCACCTAACATTTTTTCCAACCAAGTTTCTGTTTTTAACGTTCTAAATTTCAAGATGGTGGTGCAATTTTTCCAGTCAAGTGCTCTTAAGGAATCAGATGCCATCATTGGAGTTTCGGAGATGACACGGCAGCAGAGCAGTTTCTCAGCAAGTTGAAGCGTTGAACATAGCCAGGTAGGCAAGGCTGGTCTCAGGTGGGCTTAGCAGCATCAATGGAAATGTTCCTGGTGAGGGCATAAACTTGTGAAGGATATGCTTTTCAAAATAACCTCACATCTTTGCTCCATTAGATCCAACCACGTATGTCGTTAAAGAGGGAAGGTGATGAGGACGAAATGGAACAGATGACCTGCTTTCAATGACAAGCCTTGAAGTTTGAGGTGTAAATGGTACAAATGACCTGCTTTCAGCTTCTGCTGCACAACTTATCTGAGCTTCTTTGGTTTCTATAGCAGTTTGTACTACCCTACTTGGTAGGACATCATTCAATGATTTGAACGTATGGAAGTCTGTAGATTAACCATGGTGATCTTGTTCTGTGTTTGTGATTGTATTACTTGCAGCTAAATCTTCCCAGTCAGGTTATTAGTGGTTAGTGTAACAAACTTTTAATCAAGTGATTAATTCAAGCCTCATTTTTTAATTTTTCTTGTATGCCCTTGAATTAGAATATAGATATCATTTTGTTATTTGTACAGAAATGTCTAAACTACCGAGTATACCGTGTAATTTAATTTTTACAGAAATGTCTAGGGAAGAATATTTCAATATTCCATGTGTCTCGCCGTCCAAACATGTGCAACTTTAGTACTGAACCTGGGTGCACTGGGCACTGTTGGTAGCAATTCTTTTACAGAAGAACGTCGATGGCCTTGAAAATTCAGAAATAGATGGAGTTCTAACAAGATAGAGATGAGCCTTAAAAAGCTGAAATGAAGATATATACTGAATTAATAATTTTTAATAAGCTGCTCCGTCTTAACCTGATTAAAAGATTACTTACTTGAGTCTACTGCATTCCTTCTCCGCTTAATTTAAAGCTTTTCATTTACACAACCCTAGAGTCTAAATTCATTCGTTTTTAAGAGGCTAAAAAGTCAGCTCACCAGTGTCGAGAGACCAATTCCAAAACTTGAGCCTATAAGATCATGGACTGAAATTCATTGGTTTTACATTAATCCTAATGAGAAAATTACA